>OY796891.1:1797560-1839560 GCA_963680785.1 Diplosoma virens
TCAGAATTTTGCCATCTATTGAGAGAAAATGGTATTGAAATTTATAGAAAACAGTAGCAGAAAACAACACAAAACTCTCAGTTATCCCCAGTAATATTGTATGTGTCAGAGCTGATTCAGGAAATAATTAAATTGCCTGAATATACTTGCCTAAATTAATTTTATATGGCTTTCTTTCCACAATTTGTCTTGCTTAAATAAGGCAAGGAGTTAAACTACTTCAACTCTTGATTTTGACAGCTCATAACAAAATCAAAATACAACAAACATGTACAGTCAGACCTCATTAATCCGGATCGCCGTGTTTTGTCATAAAATGTTGGTTTAGTGGGCTAACCTGATTATTAGAAAGTGAAAAATTAATCAATTTTGCTAATGCAGCACCAAAATCTTCTTGTACCTCATGTTCTAAATATTGTATGCACCTTACTCCAATTCAAATTGCCAAGTTTGTCACTGGAAAGCAACAAAACAAAATTATATTTTTTATATGATTAAACTTGGGTTCAAACCCCTTGAACTATTGTATTAAAAACTAATGCTTTAACCCTATCCTCCTCAACGGCTGGGCTTCTGAAGCCTGCCCCTTGTGAAAACATTTGTAATTACTTCATCTTTGTAGATAAAATTCTGGAATTTCTTGACTTTTCTTAATTTGAAAAGCTGATTAAGATGGTAATTTTTAGGTGTATCTGAACAAGGGTTAACAGGTAAAATAGATGTTTTTTAGAAAATTTGTGAATTTTTGCTGGTTTTCACAAGCAGGGTGTGGAATTTCAATTTCACACCTTTATTAAATGACATGAATTTTATCAAGAATTGGCTTTGTGTGATGAAGCAAATTATGTACTTTGCCAACATCGAAATGCCTTAGGCAATGCAGAACTTATTTCATGTAAATCACATTTTCTTTTTTTGAGCTTTTAGTGATTGCTTGGAAGCATTTTACACATATACATTCTTTTGTATAAAACAATTGCTGTTGGACTGCTTGAATACCATTCAAGCAGACAAAATTCAATCTCTATGCTAAGCATTTTTGTAAAACTTTCTTATAACTATTCATTCATGGGAAAAGAAATTAAATTAACTGGTTCACATCTTAACTTTTATGCTGATGCCTTCAGACAATTAAACAACACCTGACTTTTTATAATGAACTTTATATTTATATTTCACGTTGCATTTGAAGTAACAGGCCGTTTTTATGTTGAAATTTTCCTAATAATGAAAAATCCAATGTAAAGTTTTGTAAAAAAGTTTATAGCTTTTAGATGTGGGTTTTGCAAACAGAAAACATAGATTAAAAACAAGATGTTTGATGCGATTAAAATTTTATAAAACAGGGGTTTCCAACTTGTTTAAATTCATGATGGTTCTAAAGTCTGAGATTTACACAAATGACTTCTTTCCTCTCAAAAAATTTTTGTGCAAAATTAAAAAAAAAATGGTCCTTACTTATTGCAAACTGTTTGATAAATTTATTTTGAAAGTTAAATAAAGACCAAAAAAACTTCATTCTTGAAATTTAAAAAGAACTTTTTACATAAACGTAAAGACCATTTATGGTCTTCATTTTCCTTTTGCAATAAATTTTATGTTTGAACTGAAAATGTCATTCAGAAAAAAATTGGATATGACATCTGGTCTAATATGATTATCCTATTATATTCCAATATCTTTTTAGTTTTAAAATGACCGACTAACTGGAAGCCTCTGAATAAAATCAACTTAGATATCTTAGCTATGGATGACCTGGGCTATTTGCAAGGTTTTTTCTACATAAAACCAGATAAAGCTCTGGGTCCTAATTTTATGTGCATAGAGCTTACAATCCATGTTAGAGCTGCTTTGAATTTTTAATTACATAACTTTATCTTTTCCTAATTGTGTCAAGTCCAATTTTGAAAATCTATGGAAGAGCACTTGTAGTCACGATTCAAAAGACAAAGAAGGCTTTAGAAGACTGAAAACGTTATTGACAAATTTATCCACTTTACATCTCCTGGAAAAATTTGAGATGCTTACCTACGTCCACAACAAGTCAATTGATGGTTTTAATTCAAAAAGTCAACCATGGATCAAGTTGTTCTGCTAATAATTGGCAATTTTTTCAAGACTAGGAAGAATGCCAGTGCTATTTGTCAATCTGAAAGCTGCATATGACACTGTTATTTTATGCTAACTTGACTTTAACTGCAAGTTGCTGAGGTGTTTGATGGATAAATGCATGGTTTAAATGATTATAAAACTAGTTCACAATGAAGGTTTCACTCTAATGCGACAGAAAGCAAAATAATTTCGGGTGTCAGAAAAACAGTGTTCCTCCAAAACCAATCATGACATTTTTAACATCTAGATGCATAATCTGCTTTCCACAATATCCAGATTAAGAAAAAATGTGAGCTAAAAGTTTACAATGATTAACATTCACCATTGTTTGGTTTCGATTTATCTTGAAGTAAAAATACTTATTACTCAAGTTTTGTCACTACCATTTGGCATTGTGCAAAAAACTTTGCCTGTCCCACTGCTGAAATAATGTGGGGTCTCAGAGCGATGTTGATGCCAAAACATCAGATACAGCTCTTTTATTTTTAGTCTATTCAACAGCCAAGTATTAGAGCCTTGTTTGTTCTTGTAGTACTTAGTTTATATATAGTGTCTTGAATGAGGCTTTGCGCATAATCACTGATGCCTCTGTCCCTCTCCAACAGACCACTTAATAGTTTTTGCAAACATCCAGCCATCTGAACTTTGAAAACTAGTAGCAACACTTGTTTTGGCTAAAGGTGGTACTCTAGACCTGTGCTCTGCTACTTTTTTGAACATGCAACACACTTTGAAAAATTTCAAAAAGTAGCAGAACACCTGGACCAGGTAAAGAGCTAAATTTTGAATGCTTTCCGTTATCTGATGTTTCATTTGGTTGTCATAAAAAACCTAAAAACTCAATCTAAACTAAAAAAATAAAGTGATGACTTTTTTTCATTTGAAGTTACCAATTTGCACATACCATGCACAACCCAGCCTGGTTGAAAATTGAGCAAAAAAATTATCAATTTGTATGCAGAGAGGTTTTATGATCACTAAATAAACCTTCATATAAAAAAAAGCGTTCAAAATTTAGTAAAGACCAAAAAAGGTCTTGACATTACACAATATGATGTATTGTATAATGAATTTTTTTGGTTGCTACTTTAGAGAAACATAACTTTATCTCTATTTCAAAGAGTATGTTTTTCGTTTTTCCACAGCATATGAGTTGCAGAGCACTGCTCTAGATCCTTACTATGGTTTATTTACCTGTTATCAAATGCTTGTTGATAAGTTGACCTGATCTAAACACTTGCTTGTGTCTGCTGTGCAAAAACTTGAACAATTTTATTGATTTAAGCCCATCTGATCTGCCCATCACATGAATCATAGATCGAATACTGAGTACTATGAAAGTACATCCGGCCTCATGCTTTCATTACCAGTGCCTTGCCTTACCCATTCAAAATAGTGTGCCTGGAACAGTTTGAGTTATGCTTAAATGCCTTCAGATGGTTAAAGACAACTGGATGCAGCTGACTGGAGGCAGCTTAACTAACCAGTCGACTGCCTCTAGTTGTCCTTAACTCATCTGGTTGCACCTAGTTGGTTGCAGCCATTTGGGCCATTCTGCCTGCAGACTGCACAGTAGTTGCGCATTTTTATTTTTGCATAGAAAAATGGGGTTTTGTTCCTTTCTCTCATTGCAAATGTGGCGCTTTGCACAAACCAGAGATAACGTTGTATTAAGGAGCATGAGGTCAGACAGTTTTGAATAAAAAATAAATGGTTGTGGCTTGGTACATTGCCAACAACATTTAATCCAGGCAATACAATAGCAATTTGCAGTAAAAAAATAAAGCACGGGGGCCAGTTCTATTTATGTGTTTTACTTGAAGTGGATACTTTTACATGCTACAACAATTTTGGCATAGAATTGCCCTGTTTTACATAATGATAAAAAAGGGCCTTTACAGCTTAACATCTCTTTCTTGAAGTTATCTTGGAGAGGCCTTGTGGTGATCAATATTTTCTGAAGGTGATTAATCTAATCTTCCATAATCTAAAACAAAAAAAGCACTTTTTAATTAAATATATTGGAGCCAAAATGTGTTATTTTATCCCATATTTCATGCAATATTTTTCATATTGCAAAATAAAAAAAAAATATGTATCTACCTTTGTTACCAAGATTTACGTATTTTCTAGTTTTGATTTTAGGTTTTCACTTGTTAATTACTTTTTTTGCCTTTTGCTGCCTGTTTTTCAAACGATTGTTTTATTATAATTTTTTTGTCATTTTGAATGACACAATAAAAGTAACAGTTTGACTAAGACACATTATGGTTATTTCCCAGTCATGTTGTCCTACATTTAATCTCAATTATATGTTATGTGAATATTTGCAAATGCTTGGCGACAAAATAAACAAATGTGAATCTCGAATCTTCACAAATGTTAAAATATTGCTGTTCAAGAAATTTTTTATTGGGCCTCTAGTTTTTATAAACTGTAATTTAAAGTTGCTGATAAAAACTTTCTAGTTGGAAAAGTGGCATAAAATGTTTTTTCTAATAGAACAACAAAATATAATAAGAAACAAACATCTATGATCTTTATCTGTTCCCATCAAAACGACACTTTCAACCTCTTGCCATCAATAATTCAACTGCACGTTGAAAGAAGGCCTTTGACTGGCTTACAGTTTGACTGGCTTACAGCCTTTGACTTTCTCAATGAAAAATTAAATTGATTTTGGGTGAAAGTCATTCTGGGAGCAACTTTAGTGTTGTACCATTTACACCTCAAAATTATGTTTCAAAGTCTAATTTTAGGAAACGTTGTTGTCTCTGCCATGATAATGAAATTGGACCAGGCCAGAAAATGCAAAAACAAAACATAAACAAATCACAAAATCTGTGTTAAACATGTGGCTCTTCCATGTGTTTGCAACACTGCTTACAAATTTTTGATTCATGCTTTGATTGATGGCAAGATATGTTCCATGACTAACAGTAGCAATTATAGAGTAATATTGTTTTCTCAATGTTTTTTTGTAAAGTAATGCAATGGCGTAGTTTCATTTCAATAATTAAAAAACTCTTTTTGTGGTGGTAAAATACGATGTGCATGTAAACAGTGATATATAAAAGATAAAATTTTGTTGGTTGTATAATATCTGTAAGTCAATGTCTTAACACTGTTAAATATCAAAAAAATTTAGCCAATTTCAAATTCTTTTGTGTAAAAAAATTCATTTTTGTTTTTTTATCCTTTTTTTAAAAAAGCAGCAATAACTATTAGTAACCACAAAAACATGTGGATAAAGTATGTGAGCAAGTAAATGAAACTGGTCTAAAATATTTTTCATAACTCGATCATTCCAACAATGAAACAAGCTTCCTTAGCTTCTTCATTGTTTTAATTTTTAAGCGCATTGACCTCTCTCTTTATGTCCAATTTTTAATTAAGTTTGTGACCGTTACAACAGTGAAGCCATTACAATTGCATGTCACGCTAGTTAAATGAGTGTCTAAACATAAAAATTAAAGTGCTAAATTGCAATTTTGCATACTTTATTAAATAAATTTAAAAAAACTTTTTTGCTCTAACAAAAGCTGAATAAATGATCTTTACTCTGCTTAAATTTCATTAAGATCGCTTAAGTAGTTTTGGAGTTATAAAGCGTTGATTTGGTGGGCTTCTGAAGTCCAGCTGTTGAGGAGTCAATAGCTCGAAAAAGCTTGAGAAGAATAGGGTTAATTGCTAGGTTATCTCTGCAATCTTAATTCATCTTTATTTATCAAAATGCATCAGCATCACAAGATGATGAGAACAGAAACTTAATGTGAAATCACAACAAACTATTTATTGCTTAAAAAAGTCTGTTATCTCACATTGCATGAGTAACTCTTTACTGAAAGATTCTATGTCTCTTTTGATAGCTTACACTGTCAAGGTAATTTATGGCTTTTGGCAAAGAAGAATGTTGCTCTAAGTAATCAATCAAAATAGAAATTGCAGATATGGCTTTGCTTGTTCTCACTGCACAAAGTGGATTTTCTGTCTCATCATTGTTACTTTTGAAATCATTATTGGATGATTGAGTGGATGGGTTCAAAATTTTTACAATGGCATCAGCAGATAAGACTTCACCAGTACAAATCCCATTATCAACATTTAGCCAATTGCTAGCAGACATGAGATGTTCACTAGAGATTGTATGGAAGCCTTGTATGTCTCTTTAAATTTCTTCAACCACTTTTGTCTCTGTTCCACATCCTGCCAATGTAATCTCAGCAGAAGAGACTGTGGGAATGATGCCAGTATACCAACAACAGTTTTGCATTGTATGTATCTTAGCATTATTCCATCCCTCCCTTAAGCACTGTGCTTCTTAAAGATTAATGGCCATTGGCTGATCATTTTGTATGGCCAGTAAGAAATGTTTGGTCAATCCTTTTCTATAGTAAAACTTGAAATTTCTAATTATCCCAGCATCATTTGGTTGAAGATGAGTCGTTGAATTTGTTTATAAGAAATGCACCTGAACATTTTTTAAACCTTTTGGAATTTTGTAACTGACAGCATTCTCAAGAAGCAAAACTTCAATTTTGAAGCTTCCTTGTTCCATTTTAGCTTGTATTTTTTTAGCAGAACTCTAAGGGAATTGACTCACTCTCTTCCTAATAAAACGTTTATTTCCACTACTAAAAATGCTCAGACAGCCTGTTTTTTTGCTGTCCTTGAAAGTACTTATTTTTTGAAATTTTTTTGATAGTGTTAGGTACAGCAGTTTTTCTAACTTTCATCTGCCTTGATATTTCACATTCTGAGACCTTCATTGTGCAACGACCAGTAAATTGAATACGTTTTTCAACGTTAACTGCTAGATTTTTTGCCAATTTTCGTGGTTCAAAATTTTGTATTTTTAAGCTAAACAATTAAAAAATTGAATGAAAGTAAAAATTAAAAATTAATGTGTGATAAGGTTTATATCCAAAAACTAAATATGCATTTTGACACAAGAATTTAGTATTAGGTGATTAAGAAGCTTTTTTCTAAAATGTGCCTTTTTCCAAAGGTGGTCTTAAACTTTTGTCCCAGGCTGTAGTTAGTACTTAGTAGTTATATTAGTAAATCAATGGCTTGGTAATTATATTCTAGGTATTCTATTAATTCTTTAATTTAACTTTAATGTCTCAACAGAAACCTTGAAAATCATTTTGTGTAAATATTCTTTTTATGCAATACTTGTTTGATAGCATTTATTTTACTTTGATGAAAAATAAAGTCATGAGTCAAAAAATATAATAGTAAACATTGGTATAGGTACTTGATGTTTTGGTTTCTATAATTCTTGTACAATTTTCTATTTTTTCACTTTATGGTTAAAAAGTAATTGTAAAATGTTTATGATAGAATTTGAAAATACTTTTTTGTTGAAATGATTTCGTATTTTTTTTTGCATAGTTGTTTATTAAATGTTTCATTAAATCTAGAATCAAAAGCTTTTTGTTAATTTATAATTAACTTAAAGTTGTCTGCAGCACCATCTGAACCTAGTTCTTTGGTTATTGATCTGGCAACCAGCAATGGACAACAAAATGCTATAATTTCTTGGTCACCACCAGATGGTGTTGTGGATGAGATTGTTTTGTACTCCCTCCGCTGGTGGCATTATTATGATGGAAATTTTCTCAGTAACCACAAAGAGTTTCTTGCTGTAAATGGGAAGTCTCGGTATAGTCATTCTATTGAAAATTTGCGACCTGGACAACGATATGATGTTAATGTAGTCGCCATTAGCCCCATTGGTGGTAGCCCCCCAGTGAATGGCTTTGTCTGGACAAGTAAGAAAAATTATAAATTGTTTGGAACAGAAAATCAAACTGAATGTATTGTCTTGACAGAGCCAGGAACTCCTACTAATCTAAGATTTGACCAAGTTACAGCAACAACTGTTACTCTCAATTGGAAAACTCCTTTTTTTGGTGCTGTTGGATACAAAACTTTTTATACCCATGGTGGTGTAGTAACCTTTGCCGGTTATGCCAGGCTTCCTCCATATGATTTGAAGTCACTAATTCCAAACTCAAAGTACTCTTTGTATGTCAGTGCTTTCTCTGGCGCTAGGGATGACCTCATTACATCTGCTTTTTCCAATGTAATCAACTTGACAACAGGTGAGTGGTTGAATGGTTTTCTATGAAATAACAGGTGCAAATAATTAAATGGTCATCTAGATCAGGGTTTGGCAACCTTTTCAACACAGTGTGCCAGTTTTCCAATTTTATTAAGCTTCGCGTGCCAAACAATTTTTGGAATTATTCTATTTTACAAATCATTTCCATTGCTTCATGACCAAGGGTTTTAAACTGTCATTTTTCTGAGTATAGTAAACGGAAAATAGAAAAATTAGTTAATCAACCCAACTATTATTTAAATATTTGTTGATATCAAATGCAGTTGTAAGAACAACTTTAATGAAATTAACTCTGTAATGTTTGAATTACGTATATTTAGATATTGGACTATGCAAAAATTCCCAACAATCTTAAATGACAGTCTCATGTTTGTTTTTGTTTGTTTCCAATAATTTTTGCAAATTGACAAATTTATTTACCCACAATAAGCATGTCTCTAAATCTAATATCTGGATATGGAAGTCACCAATATCGATTCATTCAAAAAGAGACAAATTTAATTACAGTCTTTGCAGCTGTTTAGATTATAATTAGATTATAAAAGAAAGCATAAGGCCAAAACAGTGTAAATCTTAAAAATTTTTGTGAAATTGAGATGTTTAGATGATGCATATATTCATCAATTTCAACAATATTAACTTGGCAATCCAATAAGAATTTTTTTAGTTGCTTGAAGTAGTAAAAAGTTGCAGTTTTTACGTCCTTATGGTATATCTCAAGTTTGGCTATAAAATCTTTCCATGTCATATAAAGATTTATTATTGTTTATCCTGGATGTCAAAAACAAGGTTTGAGCTCATTGAGATGTGTAGTTATGGCAACATAGAGTATTACTTTTGCAAGCCACTTTCAATCCTCCAGTTCAGGATGGATCTTGCCTTTCTCAAAAAGGTTTTTAACTCAGATAGACATTTGACAAAGCTCAATAAGCTTTACCTCAACTTTACTGCCTGCATGGCTGTGCAGTATAAAGGCAAGTCATGGTATGAACTCTGCATCTCTTAAAGCAAAAATTGAAAATGTTGGTGTGTTGTAATAAAGCATGCAAAAAGAAAATTTACTAATTTTATTATAATTGAGATTATGTCATTGAATACTGAATTTGAAATCTTTATACAAAGAATTTTTTGATGAAAATGTAGTAGAACTTTAGTACAGCATGCCTAATTTTTTTATCAACAAAATTAACAAAACTGTGTTAGCCAACTATAGCAGGTGTACCATTTGTTGTAACTGCAAAAACACTTTCTCCATGAATGAGCTCAGAAGTTGAGGAAGCTTTAATAGTTGGGACATTGATATTCCAAGCTTGAGGAAGTTATTACTTCACAAATTCAGAAGTTAGCAACTTGGCCAGAATAATTGTCACAAAGTACAGTGTTGCCAAATTTTAAAATACAAATACAGTATTTTCTTAAAATTAAGAGAATTTTTTCTTAAAATTAAAGTAATAAAGTTAAGAGAAGAGTATTAAACTTCTTGGTGTGCCATGAAAAAGTACCTAACATGCCAGGGATTGCCAACCTCTGATCTAGATCATTGCTGCCTGACCTGCAGCCTTCAAAGAAATTTTTAATCAGATGCTGAATCAATTTAAATTATTTATTGCACTGCCACTGAACAAAATTCGGAATACAAAAAAAATTGTAGGCGTAGAAAACACTTTTTTTACTTTTTTTTGCAGACACCAAAGGGAATTTTTTTTTTGGTTTTCATTTTGATTTCATGAATAAAATTATGAATTGACGTTTCTGAAGACTAAGATTTGTCCTTAAATCCAGTTAAAGACGAAAAGAAGTCATTAATGATTTTTAAAGCAGTTTCAATCCAAAATTTTAATCAAAAAAGTAGTCCGGCATTTTCCAGTGCAACAAGAACTGATTTTATTGAGTTTACATTTTTAGTTTTAAAAGAAGTTAATTCATAATTGTATTGTTTAAATTAAAGTGAAGAACAAAAAGAAGGTCTTAAATTTTATTAGTGAACAGATTTTTGGCCTGCAATAGATTTTCAGGCAAAAATTTGGCTTGCAATGGGCAATGGTTGAACATCCACGCTCTAGATCATTGCTTTTCAATCAAAATTCTGGATTAGCCCAAAGCACAACTATTTCTTAAAGGCGAAAACTTATTTGATACACTTTACAAGTTTATGTAGTGAAATAATATGTAACACATAACAACAACAACATTTAATGAAAAGATGTGCCTGCATGCATACACCAATTTTTTTGAATGTGGGGTGGAATTTCTGACAAGAACACCCTAATGGTGGAATGTCTGACAAGCAATAAAGAAAGAATGAAGTTGGCAGTGTGGTAGATTGGTTTAAAGTGTGGTGGTGGTGGTGGGCTTACCCATTGATTGGATTGAGCAGATCAACACTGCAGAGTTCCAATAATTGGGAAACCCCTCAGGAACAAGATAGTGAGGGAGTGGCTAATATAGGGAGGGAGTGGCCAAAGTTGACCAGACGTAGAAGACCAAGTACAATGCTGTCTAGTATGAGATGAAAAATGTTGCACGAAGAAGTCTTGGCTCTACCAATCCTCTGGAGGTATGAAGCAAGAAGAGTGATGTGCTCATGGCAGCGTAAACGAGAGAGGGCACATTGAGTGGAGCAAGGGAGGCTAAGTTCCTCAGAAGATACTGGAGCAATTTTATGTTGAAAAAAACCAGATTGGATACTGCATCTCCAACTGGTGTAGAGGGATAAATATTATGAGGAAATAGGAGGTGAGAGAGAGTGGTATGGAGGAGGGGTTATGAGCATCACCAACTTTAGCAAGAGAATCAGCTAAGCCATTGTCTGAAAAAGAAGAATGGCCAGTTATCCATTGATAATGGACTACCTTAGAGTCAGTAAAAAGTTGAGAAAAGATTGAATATCAGTGAGGGATTTGGGTTTTAAAAAAGGCAAAGGGGTAGAAAAAATATTCAGGACAGATTGAGAGTCCGAGAATAAGGTGACAGATTCAAAGGCAAAAGATGAGAAGTGAGAAATACACTATTCAAGAGCGTGATAAATAGCATAAGTCTCGGCACTTTAGCTAGTGGCTCAGCACCCAGTTGAGAAAGAGACAGAGGGAGAGACAGCAGTACAAGTAATATAAATCCTTGCTTCTCCCATCCCTAGTCTGCTGGGAACCAAGCCATCAGTCCAGGCAGTGATGTTGCTATGAGGGAGAATGGATAGATGGGAAACAGCGACGGCATAACAGATGGAAAGAGGTTTGTTATGAGAACATGAAAGGGAAACTTGGTATGAGATAGAGTTAGAAGAACGTATAAATCAGGGAGGTTTAGGAGGACACAGGATTAGAGGTTTGTGAGGTAATTGTAGTTTAGGGTAAGATTATGGAAACTAAAAAAAGATTTCAATAATCTTTTCTTGAGACATGTACAAGGGTTATGATGAGTGAGAGAGGCTAAAGGAAAAGAAGGAGGTAGCCTGAGAGCTCATTCAAAGGAAGAAAAGGACTGGTGAGTGAGAGTGACACGAAGTGGAGGAAGAAGTGCTTCTAGGTGTAGCAGAAAATAGGAGTTGACGATAGACAGCCTGTGATAATTTTATGGATCTGTGCATTTTTTCTGCAGAGAAGATATAGGTGGTGGCTGAGAAAGGAAACAAGCCAGGAGAAGCATCAGTGGGAATGGGGCGAATAAAGCCTTTATATTGTGTACTGAGGAATTCTTTAAAGGGGACCCAGGAGGCAGAGGCGATAGAGCAGATAGTGCAGATTTGGCTGTGAAACTACTTTCGTAAAGATAGAACATGGTGTTAAAAAAAAGATTACACTGAGAAAGATCGGATTTGTGTTGAAGTTAAGAGGGTGCTGAGAATTGACAGAAGGGGCTTAAGACGGTATTGATGGGGGTCAAAACTAAAGAAAGATCTCTCACATTTGAGAAGGTTGAGAGGTAGTCAGGATCATTCCACCAGTCTGTTGAGGGTAGCTTGGACAGCTGTGGTTGCACACTCAACGTTGAAAATCTACAGCAGCAAGGACAGTACATACGCCTGATTTAGATTGGTGAAAAGAATCTGTGATTGATTGTGAAAGGAAGAGAACGTGATTTACAGTCAATCTACCAGGTCTAAAACCAGCTTGCATGGGTGAGAGGATGTTGTTGTATTCTAGAAAATAGGTAAGTCATCTGAGAATCATTCTTTTGAAGAGTTTAGAAGTGCAGGAAATGAGAGAGATAGGGCTATAGGAGGAGAGTGAGTCAGGGTTTGCCGGAATAAAGAATTGGGATGATGATTGATCCAGGTAGATGGAAAAGGGTGTGTGGACCAAGACAGGTTAAAGATATGCAGGAGAAATTGCAGACCAGATTGAGGAAGGTGAGTTAACAATGGCTAGGTGATTTGACCAGGGCCTGATGAGTAGAGTTTGAAAGTTGGGAGATGGTTGATGAAAGTTTGCGAAAAATGAAAGATAAGCAAAAAGTCGGGTAAAAGAGATTACATCGAGCAGATCGGTTTAGAGTGTTGTCATTATGATCAACAGGGTCTCTGTTCAAAATTTACTCATGCCACTCTGTTGTGTCCTTGGGAAAGACACTTTATAACTTTCCCCTACTTGGTGGTCCTAGCAAGCAGTTCTAAATTTTGTCATATTCTTCTAAAACAGTGGTTCCCAAATTTTATATGTTGTGGGCCAATTTTTTTCTAAATTTTGACACCTGGGCTGGAATGGAACAAACAACAGATTTAATTTAATAAATTCTTTAAATTTGAGTTAAAAACAATATATCAAATGACGTAATAATTAATATAAATTAATTTGCCGGCCAGATCAATAAGTGAAAAAGGCTGTTGTTTAGGAAATCCTGCTCTAAAACTAAAAAAAAAAATTAAAATTAAAATAAAAAATTTCAACCAGACAGGAATATCTTGATATCTGTGAAATAGGTCGGATTAATTGTTTGCCCTATGTACAGTGCCTCTGACATTTTTCTGTGAGTCAAAAAGATAAATGTAGAGATACAATAAAATGAAATCAAGATACATTGCTGGGCTGCAGCACTTGTCTTACAACTTTTCTGGTCTGCAATGCTAAGGTTGAAAAGCACTATTTTTGAGTGTGTTGATAGCACTTTCCCATTGCTTACATTTGGGTTCTTTCTTTTGCTTATCTTTAATACTGGCTGCTTCATTGTGGATTGTTTACATCCATCAAACAACCAACATAAACAAGCTTCTTTCCTTAAGTTTTTACTAAAGGAGCTTGTATTTAAGATTTTTAGCAATACCAAAGCTAAACGGAACTTAGAAGTCATTTGTAGACCAAAACTCTAAGCCAAATGTTGTGAAATTTTGTGACAAAAATACAAATTTTGTGAAACATTTCAATTTCTTTCATGCCACCCAGTTTTGGAAACCCTGCTATAGATCAGTACTCCACAACCGATGTGCTGTGAAGGAGCAATGTAAAGCCACTATTAGAAATAAGAAAAATTACTGGTGAGTCTAATTAAATGATTGTTATGATGATCAAAGTGTCAGCCAATAAAATCGGTTCATTAATTCAAAAGATAATCAATTTGAAAACTGGTACAGTAATAGTAATTAAAGTTGCTTTAGTGTTTTGATAACATGCTTTGAGCTTAAATTTTTTAACTTAATAATTTCAGATTTTGTAAGCAACATTTTCACATAATTTCAGATTTTAAATAGATAATAATTTCAAATTTTGTATTTAACATTTGTAAGCTATTGTTTCATCTTTGCAGCAGTCGACTTTAGTTCTATCTCAACACAGTTGTTATATTAATTATTTCACTTTTTCTTTATTGCTTTTAAAGCAAAAATTTTATAATTTTTTCTTATTGACTCTTTACAGAATGTTTGGAAGATGTTTGTTTATGAATATATCAACTCTTTGAATGTTTGGTTTTAATTAGAGATTATTTTCTTGACTTGAAAAAATCATTATCAATTAGTGTTAAAAAATTCTACCCACTTAATAAAATTGAACTTCAAATTTGAATAATTCGAGATTTATTATACAGCCCTAGTAAAATACACCTAAGTGTTGTATGACAGACGTGTCGCCATTGAGTCGGGGAAAGTACCGGATTTCAAATTTATTTTACTAAAAAGCTCATAAACTAAATAAAAGTTGTTTTTCACCAGCAGTGAATGAATTCAATGGCAGTACAGGCTCATTATTTGTTGCTTTTATTCGAAATAATTTGGTATTATTACGATATTTCTGACTTCTGAGATTCCAACGTTGCGTGCACGAAGTCAAGTTTTATCGCAATAGAACGATTTACAATCAATGTTTGTATTTTGTTTGATCACCCTGAAAGATTTCGTTTTTCAAGTGATTGAGTTGATGTTTTTGATTCTGGCATTTTTGCAGCACCGGCTTCACCTGGAGATCTCGTTGTTGAATATGGAGCGGACAATAAAACTGAGGTGTGGTATTATTCAATTAATGATTGTTTCACCCAACACCTTTTTTTTTTCTTTTATTAAAAGAACCCTGTCGAAATAGCGTGTAATCACGCGCACTGTTGCCTGCTTTGTTTTATGTCGAGAAATTAAGTTCGATCGCAACTGTGTAGCAGTTACTTGATTTTGGATTTTGCTTGATTTGCAAATTTTGTATGTAAGGTGGTGCAATGATGGTTGCTGTTGCGGTGGCACTATGGCGTGTGTGTAAAGTGTTCTTATGATGGTTAACTTTGAATATTGAGACAGCAGCAAAGTAAAGTTGAGTTGATCTACTCGCCTTCTGTTTAACATATGCACATCATACAATCTAGCTTCCAAGATATTCAAAATAAGCATTTTCAAGCAAATAACTTTATGCATTCTGATGGTACTTGGAAATTGTTGGACCGGAAGCGTTTTATGACGTTAATTTAATAGCTTGTTTACGTCAGATGCGCGTCAGTTTCTCTCTATCCGAGTTTGGCGCTGACTTGTACCAAGTTATTGTGATGTCACCATCCGACACGATATCACGCAACATCTCGACCTCCTCAATCGCGCATGATGACCTCACTCCCGGTCAGGGTTATGACGTTTCCGTGACTGCGTACGCTGCTGGGGGGGCCAGCCTCCCAACCTTGAGACACTTCATCATGGGTTAGTTTGCCGTCTGTAATTGCACTTGATCTTGATGGCTTTGAATTTTATGTGATGTATATGGGGGCTTATTCTGGGGCACCCTTCAGAATGAAATCGTATTCAAGCCCGCATTTGCGGAGTAAAATTGACGTCACACAAGCAACCAAACTTGTGTTCTAAGCAAATCTCCCGCTTATCGCTTGTGCGCAGTTCCGGATCGTGTAGACGATCTCAGCGTCCTCCCCAACGCCGGAAGTCCTTCTAATCAGCTCGAAGCGCGATGGAAGAGTCCTATTGGGATCGGTGACGTCATACAGGTGAGACCGCGATTTTGCAAGCGCGCTTTAACTTACGCGCGTCGATTGCGAAGATTGACGTCACAAGCGATACGGGAAACTTTTCGAGCTCAACGACTGTACGGTTTTTTGTCACTTCGGCAACCCTCGACGTCCTCCCCGGCCACAACTACTCACTGGTCGCCACGCCTTTCACTGGCCCCATCTCCGGTGCCCCAAGGAGCGCTGTAGCGTCCTCGTGTGAGTATCAGATGCAATAGCGGAGGAGCCTCGCTCATGCAGCATTGCAGTGCCAGCGTCCCCGCGTGATGTTCGTGCGAGAGTCACCGAGGGTGGGGTGGTGGTGTCGTGGGCGCCCCCCGAAGGCTTTGTGCAGTCCTTCATCATCGAGGTCATCGACAGCGAGCAGTCGATTGTGAAGGTGCGTGCGTCCGATTATGACGCAATCGCACGTACGATCTTTGTCATTATTCAGGAGGCGACAGTGCCCAGTGACGTGCGCGAGAACACTTTCCCCTCCCTGCGCAACCTCACCACCTTCGACGTCCGTGTCTTCTCCAGCATTGTGACGGTGGAAGGGAAGAGCCAGCGCAGTATCCTCCAGGACAGTGAGCAGGAGGAAGAAGAGCTCGACCCTAACTTCATCGATAAATGTCAATTATCGCGCGCGCTCTTGTGATACCAGTTAACCATGTCAACCCTGTTTTTTTAGATTACCTTTACATTATAATCGGGGGAGTGGGTGCCGCTACTTTGGTGTTCGTCATAATCGGATCAGTCATGTGGTATCGCTCTCGCTCAAAGGATCGTTCCACCGAGAAGAAAGACGCGTAAGCCATGTGTCGTCTGCTGCTTCCGCCAGTTGGTATCACGTGAATTGTTATCATGTCTGCTGCTTCCGCCAGTTATTATCTCGTCATAGGAGGGTCTTGTTGTGATCGGTAGCGACTATTGGAATATGCAAACTCTGGTGTGAAGATATATCTTTATTAAAATATAGATACACTACCCGGCCAAAATAAAAGTCGCAAGTTCTTTTTCTATTTCGTTTTTATTAACTTCTCTATTTGAATATTTTATTACTGCATTTTGAAATTATAGGGAATAATAAGAAAATATGGGTATTTACTAATCAATGTATGTCTATTTCAGATCATTTAGATCAGTGGTCCCCAACCCCCGGTCCGCGGACCGGTACCGGTCCGTGGGTCAGTTGGTGCCGGTCCGCACAAGGAACTGTTAATTAGTGTGGGAATCCCTTTTGTTCCGTAGCTCGAAATCCGCAATCCAGAGATTGTCTGGAGAGGCCATTTTATCACATCATAACCTTGGTTTATTACATCACAAGCCCTTGTTATGCTGAAGTTTTTGAATTGTTATTTTGATCTTGAACCTGGACATTTACGCAGAGCACAGCTTTATGTTTTTTAACAGTACAGTTTTAGTATCTCAGTTGTTTGTTAATTCTGGTACGTGTTCTGCTTTGCTGGTTCAGCTTTCTTTTTTAGTGAAGTTATTCTCATTTAAGCTATTTTTTTAGTTAAGCTATATCTCATTAAATCTTTACAGTCAGTTACTTAATTGTGTGTTAAAATTTATCAAAAATGAGTACCAAACAGACGTCGTTAGAAAGCTTCATTGTGAATGGGAAAAGGTCCATTGAAGAGACAGAAGAGCCTTCAACATTAAAGAAACAGAAAACTTTTAACAGACAATACCATACGTCCTACTTGAAATATGGATTTATCGCGACAGGTGATACCCACGCACCAACACCGCTCTGCATACTTTGCGGTGACCGGCTCTCAAATGGGTCAATGAAACCGTCAAAACTGCTTCGCCACTTGAACAGCAAGCACGCTACATCAAAAGGCAAGCCCCTGGAGTATTTTGAAAGAAAAAAACGGGAGCATGAAGGACAGGAAAAATTTCAGGGTCATTACATCAATAAATGAGAATGCATTGAGAGCATCATTTTTAGTGGCTAACCGTATTGCTAAGGCGAAAAAGCCATTCACCATCGGTGAAGAATTAATCTTGCCCTCCACTAAAGACATTTGCCGTGAGCTTCTAGGAGAGGCTGCTGTTAAAAAGATAATGCATGTGCCTTTGTCAGCAAGCACTGTGACAAGGCGCATTGAAGAAATAGCCGAAGACATTGAAGCACAATTTTTGGAGAGGATTAATACATCGCCGTGGTACGCACTCCAGGTTGACGAATCTACAGATATCGACAACAACGCAATACTACTTGTTTATGCACGATATCTTTATCAGGAAGATATGCATGAAGATTTGTTATGTGCGCTATCCTTACCAACCAACACCACAGGAGCAGAACTATTCAAGTCACTGAATGGTTATATATCAGGAAAATTAAAATGGTCTTTTTGTGTCGGCATATGCATAGACGGAGCTGCTGCCATGACCGGACGATTGTCTGGTTTAATTTCTCGGATTAAGGAGGTTGCTCCTGAGAGTAAATTTACGCATTGCATCATTCACAGGGAAATGCTGGCAAGTCGAAAAATGTGTCCGGAATTAAACAGCGTATGCATGATGTCGTTAAAGTTATTAACTACATCAAAGCACACGCCCTTAACTCGCGTCTATTTGAGCAACTTTGTGAGGAGATGGATGCAGAGCACAAACGCCTACTCTTGCACACAGAAATAAGATGGTTATCCCGAGGAAAATCGCTAACCAGAGTGTTTGAACTACGAGAGCCATTGCAAAGATTTCTTTCAGAAAAGAAGTCACCTCTGGCAGCACATTTCAGTGACAAGGTATGGGTTGCAATACTTGCTTATCTGTGTGACGTATTCAGCCTGCTCAATGAACTAAATCTCTCCCTTCAAGGGAAAATGACAACTGTTTTCAAGTTGGCAGACAAAGTAGCTGCATTTAAAGCGAAACTGGAGTTGTGGGGACGACGCGTGAACAATGGTATTTTGGATATGTTTCAAACATTAGCGGGGATGTTGGGCGAAACTGAACCTGAGCCTTCATTTTCGAAGTTGGTGCGCGATCATCTGTCTTTGCTTTTGAAAGATTTTGAGCGCTACTTTCCAAGTACAAAAGACCCACGAACTGGTAAAGAATGGATGCGCAACCCATTTGTCAGCAAACCAGGTGAATCTAGCATGTCTGTGCAAGAAGAAGATCAACTGCTGGAGATTGCAAATGACGGCAGCCTTAAAGCTACGTTCGACACAACAACTCTGCTAGTGTTCTGGATTAAGGTCATGGCGGAATACCCGGATATCGCCACCAGAGCGCTTAAAAGCCTATTACCATTTCCGACATCCTATATGTGTGAAGCGGGGTTTGCTACAATGGCAGCAACCAAAACAAAACAACGGAATAACCTGGACGTAAGCAAGACACTTCGAGTGTCATTATCTCCTATTAGCCCCAGATGGAACCGTCTCGTTGCAGAGAAACAAGCTCAGGGTTCTCATTGGTTTAAAGATGAATTGAAAATTTTGCAAATTTAAATCACTTAATATTCGTTTTATGGTTCAAATAATTTTATTTTGAATGCATGTTCAAATACAAGTAAATTAAAAACAATCTGCGTTTCCCCCTCCCTTTTGGTGGGCCGCGGTAGAATTATCAAATGTAGACCGGTCCGCGGAGACAAAAAGGTTGGAGACCACTGATTTAGATTATATAAACTCTAATTTTGATAACCAAGATGAAAACCCGTGGTAAGGATTTGATAAAGGAAGAATCATAGGATTGCATGGAGCAGGTAAAAAAACTCGTGAAATCAATGAAGAAACAGGTGTAGGGTGTAGAACAATTCAACGAACTATAGCTTACGGGAAACAGCATGGGGAACCGGGTTCTTCACGCGGTAACTGCGGTAGGGGCAAAATTTTGGACGAAAGAGACAGACGCTCTTTGAAGAGACCGGTGAAGAAAAATCGCCGTTCATCAGTTCAAATGATCACCAGTCAGTTTAATGAGGGTCCGAAAAAAGTACGTACATTGATTAGTAAGTACCTATATTTTCTTATTATTCCCTACAATTTCAAAATGCAGTAATAAAATATTCAAATAGAGAAGTTAATAAAAACAAAATGGAAAAAGAACTCGCGACTTTTATTTTGGCCGGGTAGTTTATTTATTATAACAAAAAACAAAAAAATTCCTACAGCCTGTTCCATCGATTAGAGAAACATCAGGGATTTTGCGATACAAAGAATAAAATTGAAATTGAAATACAGATAATGATCTGGCTATCTGCATTTACAGATGTTAAGTTTTAAGTTATTAAAAAAAAAGATTGTAAGTGTGTAAGAATAGTATTTTAATAACTTTTGTCTTGGTCTGAAAATAATATTGTGATTTTTTCCGCTAAGAAAAACTAAACAATGTTGGCAAGATAATCCGTAATGTCATTGTTATAGGTGGAGCTTCGCATTCAATTGATCAAAATATTGATGGTGACTTTCCCGCTTCTTTAAACTTTCAAAAATTTTTTGACAATTTTATACTGTTTTTTTCAATGCATAAAACTTTGTGTGTGGATGTTATATCTAATTTTCAATGTTTTTTGGATAATCCGAATTATACTTACCTGCACAAGTACAAGTAGGCATTTTTCCTTTCATCTCTATATTTATCCTACCAACTCTCAGAAAGCGTCGGAGACGCTCGTCGTTTGGAAGGGCATTCGCGCCGGGTCAAACCTAAGCAAAACTGGGCCGAGGGCTTATCCTTTTACTACCCCGACTGCTGTTCTGCCCGGATCAGATGCTGGCAGTGATGGTGTTGAGCCAGCATCAATTTTTATAAAGTTATCTATTATTTATCATAGAGGTTTTAGATGCATAGATGATTTCATCATAAAATCGTCTATATATCGTAAAGCCGTCAGACTTCGTGTTCCGTGCCGTGCCCCATGTATGGAGCACGCTATTAGGACGTGGTCTGCTGTTTATTCGAAAGCGCCACATTCGCAATTCAATGAAGGAGCGAGACCCTATTTATGCATGGACGAATAGAATCGCGGCAGGCAATCGAGCTTAACCCAAGCTGTTCAGGGAAAGCTCATTTCAACAGGCCTGCACTGGTTCTTGTATAAAAACACGGAGACTGGATGTATTCTCGCAGTACTCTGCGATCCATCTGTAGTTTGTCCACTTAAAAGCGCGGATGCCAAGTCCAGCAAGGTTGTTTAAAAGATTCCGCGCAGCTAGCACAAACGGTATAGGTCTTGGTCTCTCTTGTCGAGCATCTAAAGACCCACTTAAAAAAACATACAAGATATGATCAGGGTACAGCGATCCGCGATAAACCGAAAGAGTGTCGCTTCTAGTCTGCGAAGCTCAGCTGGCTGGATGCCTGAAAGTATGGGTAAATGGTCCATTGGAGTGGGAAACAGGCATTGAGTGACTACGCGCAAGGTGTCCTTCAAGACAGTATGAGCCGAGTGTGATTCCTGCGACACCAGACTGGTGCGCAGCTGTCGAGTAGACCAGAGATATGGCAGCTGTGCGTAGTGTTTTGGCACCAACACCCCATCCTGGGACTACAAGTGGACAGCAGTGTGTGACACATGAAGTTAGTTTTTTTGGCAATGCCACTAGATTGTAGCGGAACGTGAACGATCCGTTCAGTTTTACCCCGAAATAAGTAGGGGTTGGACAACGGTAACAGTCTATTGTTGTATACTTTTAGCTCACATTTGGCCTCGGTTATTTAAATGAAAGACTGCCGTCACCGTCTTGGTGTGACTGAGCTTCAACCTCCAAGTCTAGAGATACGCTGAAAGAGTAGTCATATCTTCGTTTAAAGTCTCCTATAAGTCTCTCCAATTTCTTAAGAGTGCAGCAATGCTAGATCGTCTGCATAAGCAAACTTTCTGGAAATTATGGAAAGCAGGTCATACGTATAGATGTTGAAAGGAGGAAACAAAGACTGGTCCCTGAGGAACGCCGTTTTTCAGACGGCGTAGCCTGCTTTGCTTGCTGTCACCGGTAGTAAGGGTAAAACTTCGGTTTCGGACAAGCTCCATGATCATTTTAACCATGTGCTTCTCTGGCAGAAGCCTCAGCAGCTTGCAGGTAAGGGCACGGTACCAGGCAGGATCATATGCTGCTGTCAGATTGACCAATAAGGCACCAGCCTTTTTAGTCTCAAAAGATTCCTCCATGTTTTGTTTCAACAGAATGACTTTATCCACGGTTGACTTTATCTGATTTTATTTAATCCACGGTTGACATAGAGGCGCTAATGCATAGGACAAGCAATTAACTCGACCTCCTTCCGGAAATGCCAAGATATTGCTGTTTTGTTGAAATGATATATTTGTTTCTTTTTATTTTTATTGAACGGCTTGCCAAGACCACCAAGCATAGGTGTATGCCAGTAAGTGTCTTTGCCAAAGAAACAACAGAATAGCGTGAGTAGATTTTGAACCGAGACCATGTTGATCATAATAACGGTTCTCTTAACCACTTGATCACATCAATTTGAGATGCAGCTGAAACTTATTTTTATGTTATTGCTATTGCACATTTTGTGAAATTGCATATTCTTTGGAAAACGCTTATCCAACAGTTGAAAAACACCTTGCCTATATTTGTTGGCACGTTGTCACTGTAGGGGAATTGAACCAAATTATGATTTTCCTGTTCTTTGTTGTTGATTTTGAAAGTATTTCAGAATATTTCACATTATGCTTATGTTTGCTTTTCTGAAGGCATTAATTATATAGAGCAGGGGTTTCCAAACTTTTTATTCATTGGTACCCTTTGGACACTTTATAGGTTTGCATGTGACCCCAAATTTTTTCACGTATTTAGCGTAAAGCTCAACTTGCTCTGATGCTTTACTTATTTTTTATCGCTAAGAAATTTATTGCAATCTCTGAAAACTTTAAAATTGCTAGTTTATAGTAATTATGAGCGTTATTTTTGTTTTATTGTGGCAGTTCGAATTCAGAAGGTCAACCGCTAACTTGATTTTTTTTATATTTGTTTATATTTCAGACAACTGATTTTATCTTAATTAGAACAAAATTTTACTGTTACTTAATGTTGATGTCAGCTGGAAAATAACTTTATATACTGTATATTAGCATCTGTGACAAAGCCACATTGCAGTATGAAAGTGGGCTTAATATCCACGTAATCTTACATTGTGGAACGCTAGGATGTGCAGTTCAAAAATGTATAGAAATAGAGCATAAGAAGGTTAATTTCTAGATTTGAAACAAAATTTTATACCTAGTTTAAAAATTACAATTGAATTTAGAGTAAAAATATGAAATTATCAAATTAATCGCTACAATTTTACTTACTAAAATTTAATTTAATGTGAAAAATGTGATTATTGTGTATTAAATTAAATTTTAGATTAACAAAATAATAAAAAAACACATAAAATCATTCAGAACTATGTAATACAAGTTTAAACAAACCATAAAATTAAGCTAACAATGTAATGTAAATAAGCCAGCAATAGGCATACTACTATATGGATGAGCCTGCTTTTTAGCAACAAGATCATGGAAACGAGGTTAAACATTAGCAATAACACAACGAAGATCATGTTTTGACTTATTTTTGATTTAACTTCTACCTGCACTAAAAATGTCAATTCACGTAACCGTGATGATGGAAGCAACAGCAATGGTTTAATAACAAGTGTAGCAATCTTTTTTGTATGAGTTGCACATCATAAACCAAAAATTAACATAAATTTCTCTCAAAATACACATTGCTTGCAAACCATCATGTTGGAGTCCAACCAGTTTTTCTTGCGTACAAGTCTCAGTTGCAGAATCTGAGTGTTCGCAGTGAAAGGATTTCAAATATATGCAAACTCATCTTTACCTAGACTTAAAAAATGTTCATCAATTTCCCTCTTGAATTTCATAAGGTGTTCAGTGATCAGTTCTGTAAAGCTTTTGGTCTCAAATGTTGATTTTGACTCCGAAATTTTTACATAAAAGAACTTTTTGGTGGATTCCATAGAATCACTGCATTAGTCTGTTCCAATTTTGATTAATCATTGAAAACTGGCGAGAATATATGAAAAATATATTTGATGCAAATTTAATCAATTACTCTCACAACGGAACAAGTTAGATAAGAATATTCTCTCACATATAATGTGCCCCAGTTTGGTAATCCCTGATATAGAGGAACAGCACCATACAAAACTTGTTTGTTGTTAGAAAGCTTGAATAGTTGTTATTGGATCATATTTAAAATTTTTTTATATTTTGTGTGGTTGGTTTAAATCATATTTGAAATTTGTTTATGTTGAGCGGATATACAGTATGTATAGCGTGAAACATTCTAAAATACTCCAAAATCTCCTAAAAATAACAGAAAAGAAAGGTTCAATTTCCCGCACAGTGACAACGTGCCAACAAGTTAAGGCATGGTGTTTTTCAACTGATTGATAAGCATTTGGTGGTACAGAATTTGAAGATTGCTTGAAGTAAAAGATTTTTCTTCCCAAAGCTTTTCATCTGACACTCTTCAGGGGAAATCGTCAGAATGAAGTAGAATTGAAACCGAACTAATTTATAAAGGAAGAAAGTAGAGTTCTCATTGGCTGAAAGAGTCAACCAATGAGAGAAAGATTAAGAAATTTTCAAAGAGTATACGAATTCTTTTTGCTTACACAGAAAGGGATTGAGAGATTTAATGAAAGTCGCTTCAAGAGCAGAAAGGTGAAAGGAAGAGCGACCTCGAGCGAGAATAGAAAATTTTTCGTTGCTGTAATGGAGAGCACATTGGGCGTTGTCAAGAAGATGTTGACCAATAGCGGATTCGTGAAATTGTTGTGGGCGTATGTTGTTTTTGCAAGAGCGGGAAAGACTTTGGCGGTTGGCCGAGGTACGAGGATTGGTGATGGATTTAGGAACGTGTTGTTTAATTCGCTCTTCTAGCCGTTGAGACGTGCGACCAACGTACCGACTATCGCAGTGGCACAAAAACTGGTAAATAACATTGCTGTGATGATGGGAAGGTAGCACGTCTTTCTTAATCGCTGGAAGGAGCTGTCGGGTGTTGAAAATAACACGTGATTCGACGGAGAAAAAGCAGCGATTACGTCTGCTGTGAAACGCTGCTTTTTCTCCGTCGAACCACGTGTTATTTTCAACACCCGACAGCTCCTTCCAGCGATTAAGAAAGACGTGCTACCTTCCCATCATCACAGCAATGTTATTTACCAGTTTTTGTGCCACTGCGATAGTCGGTACGTTGGTCGCACGTCTCAACGGCTAGAAGAGCGAATTAAACAACACGTTCCTAAATCCATCACCAATCCTCGTACCTCGGCCAACCGCCAAAGTCTTTCCCGCTCTTGCAAAAACAACATACGCCCACAACAATTTCACGAATCCGCTATTGGTCAACATCTTCTTGACAACGCCCAATGTGCCCTCCATTACAGCAACGAAAAATTTTCTATTCTCGCTCGAGGTCGCTCTTCCTTTCACCTTTCTGCTCTTGAAGCGACTTTCATTAAATCTCTCAATCCCTTTCTGTGTAAGCAAAAAGAATTCGTATACTCTTTGAAAATTTCTTAATCTTTCTCTCATTGGTTGACTCTTTCAGCCAATGAGAACTCTACTTTCTTCCTTTATAAATTAGTTCGGTTTCAATTCTACTTCATTCTGACGATTTCCCCTGAAGAGTGTCAGATGAAAAGCTTTGGGAAGAAAAATCTTTTACTTCAAGCAATGATTGATAAGCCTTTCAAAGAACAAGCGACTCCACAAAATCTACAGACTGTTTAGTAATATTTTATAAATTACATTGTAAATTTTGATTTTATTCGTGATTGTTGAAATTGTAATTGCTAATTTTATAATTGGAATTTTATAATTTTTTCAATAAGCTGTTTTTTTTTCAACTTTAAATTTATTTTATTATTGTAAATTTTGGAATTAAGTGAATCTTGTTTTATGGCATGATGTAAATTTTTTCCTCTTTCAACTTAAAACTTAACGTTATGTACATTATAAAACCATATCCCTATTTTATCTTGATTTCAATTTTATCATTTTTACATCACAGACCCCCAAATGATTCCTAATTGGATAAAACAGGCTGCTAAGGGTGGCTTTGTTTTTATCTTGATAAATATCTATATATATATATACGAGTATGCTCTCACTGTCATCGAGTATCTTACAAAACACCTCGATTGATTTATCCTAATATAAATGTTTCATTTTGCAGTAAAGATTCTTATACCTGTAGCAAGGATATTTGACGACTCTATAAAAGGTAGAAAATAGAAAATACGTTTTATACGGAATTTCAATACTTAAGCATCAGTAATGCAAATGCTTAAGGCTATGTTTAACCTGAAATTTAGCTCCAAGTTCTAGTTCCTGCCCTTTTTACAAACAACTTATTTAGGAATCACTTCTCCCATAAAACCTAAAATTGCTTTTTAAATTGCATAACTTATGACGCCTTCAAAAAACAGCGGTGGTGTGTAAGATAACAGTAAGATTATAAGTTGCAGCAAACCCCTAAAACAAACTAAAAGTTTCAGTATAAAAGTAGTGGCACATTAGCGCCCTTTGTAGATATAAGGCAGTGGATGATTGTGGATATTGTTTGAAAATTGGTTTGTGTTTGTGCGCTGGCGTTGTAGTCATCGAATATTTTGTTGTTTCAGAATGCGAGCTCTTGGCGGTGGGTATTACGCTGAGTAAGTTTTGATTAATTTGTTACAAATCGTGTTAAATTCTCTTACAATTCTGTCGGTTTTAAAGAATCGCGGCAACAGGTCACCCTTACCTGACTTGCAAAAGCTTTTTAAAAGTCTTTACTATTGTACTACAAGGTTTACAGAATTAAGAAAAAAAAGACCAAATATTTATTATGCTCTCCATCTGTATCGAATCCTTTATTGAGATTCTTGACTGGATTACTAACACAGTGTCCACTCAATTTTTTGCAACTAAAGTTGCTTTTTAAGTTTTATAATTTCATAAAATTTAGTATTATTGTTGGTAATAGCTAATACTTTCTGATTTTTAAAACTTGCTCAACTGTTTTCAAATTTCAAACATCTAAGCACCACCTAATTTGGTTCTGGAATAAAACCTCGGTCATTTACTCCATTAGCGCGAGGATTCGCTTGAGTCTGTTCAGATCTCATCATTTGCAATCTTTAATTTTTTATTTTTTTAGTGGTTATGATAATTACGATGAACAAAAATATTACTATGGCAACTATGACAAGTAAGCATTGATACGCAACAGTACATGCGATCGTATTGTGACCTACTGTACAATTACTCGCTTGCAGAGGTGCTAAAGCCGGCGTTGAAATGTTCGAGAACTTTGTGGCTCCATCTAATGACCACAGGTTAGTTATTTTGTGACGTTCGTTTTTATTATGACATGTTTCAGTTCTCATTATGACGTCGCATTTGATAGTTACAAGATATTGCATCTTCTACGACATCCGCATAGATAGTATTTGTTTAAAAAGTGAAGCCAGACATCAACAACCACTACGAAGTTTTCATGTGGAAAATAAAATCATGTCTTGCTTTAAATATTGTTTAAACGTGTCATTGTCTAAACACCACCCCACTGCTCATGATGCCTGACTTTATTTCAGTGGTATATTGATGAAATCGACTTTAGCTCATCGTAGAAGGTTAAAGAAAACGGTCTATAGTTGTGTCATACATGATATGAAGCTTTACTTTTTCTATCTCTTTCACTTCCCACTTAATCGAGTACATATTCTTTGCACTTGGATCCAGTTCAATTTTTCACGATGTTTTGAACAATTTTCTCAAGCCGACTTAGGGCAAAAGCGGGGGGCAGGGGAAAGCAATTTTTTTAAAGCAATATAATAACAAAAAATGGCATAAAAATTTATTGGAATCAATAATAATTGATAAATTAATAAAAACGTTTGTTGCTTACTATAACCCAACAAATGAAACAAAAATAATTATGCACAGACATGATAGCAGTCGCATCAAATTATTGGTTCTTCTGGATGTCAAAGATTACAGAATTTAGCTGCAGTTGTAGCTGATTTAAATCAAAATAGGAATGATAACGCAGTGGTTGTGAGGGAGGAAGGAAGGAAGGCTATTTGCACAGCATGCGGCTGTTGGATTCTGGAAGTTGTGAAAAGATTTTCATTGAATGAATGATAAGAGGAGCGGAATGCGGGGAGGAGCATAAAGGAGGCGGCTGTTAACTCATTGAAACCATGGTATGATCTGTTTCTAAAGAGGATTGGAGTTCAGAGTTTGTGCTGTGTGATGAGGACCAGAAGATAGGTTCAAGATTTCGTGAAAGCTCGTTATTTATATTTTTAGTCCTGGAAAATTGAAAGTTATAATCGTTTATTATTTTTATGAGTTTTCACAAATACAATCCAGAGTTTAATTCTATTGATGCACATTGTACGAGATATACAGTATTTATAAAATAAAAACATTGTGTGGAAGATATTGAACGATATCTACAACTCCGTCAACTCTGTTTTCTTGAATGTTTTTACGGTCGTGTGCAAAAGTTTAAGACCACCTAGCAAAAATCTTTTTTTTTTGATTTCCAGCATTGTAATTTCATCTAGCTTATTCAAGATTGCATCATCTTATTGTGTCAGTCGAGCTAGATGTATTTAGCACTGCAATACTCAGTGTGTGCTTGGTTAAAGAAGAATATTTATTAAAGAATATTTGGCTGTTTCATTAATATTTTTATAGTTTTTGAGAGTTAAAAAGTGGGCAGAAAAGCCAGTTTGAAACTAAGAGAGCTGGTCTTGTAATTTTGCACAAGAAAGGTTTTTTTTTCAAAGTTTCTGCAAGAAAATACGCGCGACACTGCTTCTTAAAACACAGATGTTCTTCTTACAACTGTTAATAGGCGTCTTGTTTATTATTTCAACCTAAAATTATTTAAACCTGCAAAAACTTTGCTTAAGCCCAGCCATGAAAGCAAAGGGGTTGGCCTTTGCCATGCAATATAAAGACTGGGATGAAGCAAGGCGGAGTAAAGTCCTTTCCTCGGATGAATCCACAATCCAGCAGTTTGCACAGAGAAAATGACAGTTTGTAGACCTGTTGGAACACGATTTAATGACTGCTATACAAAAGCTAAGATAAAACATCCTCCTAGTTTTATGATCGGGGAGCTATGTCCAGTATTAGAACAGCTGGTCTTTTTACCAATCGGAACAACAATGAACGGCGTCAGGAACCGTAAAATGTTGAAAGACAAGCTTGTAATTCACATGGCTATTCATGAGTGCAATATATTCATGCAAAATGGTATTTCCTGTCACCGTTCAAAGTTAGTAAGTAATTTCCCTAAGAAGAAGAATATCAAAAGGTTGTATTGGCCTGGTAACAGCGCAGACCTCCATCTAATTGAGAATTTGTAGGCAATACTGAAAGACAAAGTGGCAGATGATCATCCCACGAGTGCTAAAGACTTGGAAATGACAATAAAATGCATATGGACGTAAACGATTATAGCTGAATATTGCAAACACCTGGTGCATAGCATGCCTTGTTGTCTGCAAGCTGTTATCAAGAACAAAGGTGGACATATCAAATACCAGATTCTTACACAAAAAGTAGCTGGTTAATGTAACTTACTTTTAAGTTGATTTGCTTACTTTTTGACATTCAATGTTGTTTTCAATGTATGGCTATTTTATTGCAGTACTTTGAATGAGCAAGCTATGACAGTAAATATAACAAAATTGGTTTATTGTATATTTTAGATAAAACATGCTAGGTGGTCTTAAACGTTTGCACACGAGTATATAAGTTGTTTCAAGGCACCCAGCTTGATGTGAAAGTTGAAGGTATTCTAATACTTTCCAGTAAGTCATTATATTCTTTCCTGCAGTAAGCGTTCGTATTATCAAATGCTGGTCTCCATTTATGACAACCAAGAAAGAAAGCATTAAAACTACAACTCTTAATAAAAAGTGAATTATTTTAAAATCCACTCATTTTTCCGCTGTGTTTGTTGTGAAAAATTTCTTTGTACAAACTTTGTACAAATTAACTTTTAGCTTTGTATTTATTCGAGGATTGTGTAGTTCATAAACTTTACAATTTGTAATTCGTAAAAAAATTAAAAGTAAAAACTTACCGCTTTTTCCTTCAAATATTATTACAGTAAATACGTAGATTTATTTTTAGCTAAAATATCACAAGAATTTCCGGTAAATGAAAAGGCTTAGTAATACAACCAGAGAAAAAGGAATCTCCTTCATAGATGGAAGGGAGCTGACACGATGATCTTGATGAAGACATTTTGTAGACGAAACATACGGCTCTTGGAGAGTTACAAATCCAGAATATCAAACGGGATCTGCGATGTTCGATTAAAAAAATTTAATAAACAGACAAGAAAGCTAAGAATCAAGTTTAGAGAGAAGTTTTAATTTGAGTTCAAACGTTTTGCGAAATCAACTGTAAAATTTCAGTTTTGAAAATTAATGGAGTGTGATCGAAAGATAACGACAAATTGTATCAAGCCGGATGCACTCTGGCTGCAACGTTTGCTCATCCGATTTAATCCGGTTAATCCTAACCCTTCCGTTACCAAAAGTGACCGGACCCAATCAGATTTTCCACTCACTACTTCGCCAGTCTCTTCTATCCCTGGAGTTTTCCAATCCATCCGAAATCTTCCTCCTGCAACTAATAAGATTTTTTATGACAAACTCGTTTTTCGCATTTACTCAAAATGGCATTAGTTGGAGGAAGATCTCGGAAGAGTTGGTTTGTAAGTAGAGGGTGGCAGGAATGGAAGTGATGTATGAAGGCGAATTGATGTATGAAGGTGGGCCACTTCTGGTAACGGAAGAAACCGGATTAAATCGGATGAACAAACGTTGCAACCACACTGCATTCGGCCTGATAGAATGAGCCTGCCGTGGGTTTCGAGAGAAGAACAAAGCCAACTCACATGATGGAGAGGAAATTCTTTCGGGATGATAGTGATGTTTCAAAGCTAATGGAAAGGCGGGGGTAGACAAAGAATGGTATCGAGGAGAAGCTCTAAAGCAGCTCAGAGAAGTGGTTGAGTGGGGTTAGATGATTTGATCGTAGCAGCATGTGGAAACAAAGACAGTTTAAAAAGCCCGAAGAGAGTTTTTAAAAAAAAGATAAAAAAAGAAGAGAAGGGTTACATTGCGACTTGATTGGGTTTACATGGAAACAATCCTAACCGTGAGATGTTGTCGATGGTTGAGTTGTAACGAGGCTTCTGATGTGCTGTGGGATGGTTTGCTTAATCTATATGAAGTGATGTCACCGAAGTGAGATGATTAGATGATAAATTGAAATGAGTTTTTGCAGAAAGACTTCATATTTTGACTCAGCTTTGATCCACTGGGTTCGTTATTATAGTTGCCATAATCTTCGAGTGCCAAGAAATATTTTCGGTTTATAAAGCTTCTTGAAAGTAATGTTGCCAGTTTTGATGATCAGTGTTTGGTTTTGTTTGCGCAATAAATTATTTTAATTATTTTTCTGAATATTTAATAATTTGTCAGCATCTTTAATTATTTGCAGCTCCAAAAACCCACCTCCAAAAACTTATTACCAACAGAATGGTCAGTACTACGAATATAAAAGGTCAGTGATGTCCACTTTATGTTTGATGTTAAGTGCGTGTTTTGTGGTAGATTTTATTTAAGTGCTTAGTTTCTTGAACCAGAATCTCACGAACTATTCTCATAGAAAAGAAATCAATCTTGTTTTTCGAAACCTAACTAGGGACCGAACAGTTTACTGGGATCGGCAGGGAGATGAGGCAGAGGAAAGGGTTTCGATTATCTGAGGCATCGCAACCGTAAAGGCGGTCATAAAGAGGTCAGGGGGGTTAAAGATGACCAAGAATGAGAAGTTGGGATGAGATCTTGGGTATCTTTTGTGAATGTGTTGGTTAGATTTGCAAAATTTTTATTGTCTTAAGTCATTCGAAACATTGTTCGTTTCCGTGTTAAGAAACATTTCTACTACAAGCGTTGGTGAGATTATTCTCTGTTTGTTACTTGATTTTTACGCTTAAGCGTTGAGACAAAAATTTAATAAAGAAGCGGAAAATAATCTCCCCAATGCTGATCCTTCATAATTGCTTTGGACTAAGAGTTTTTTTATCGATATTTCTCGTATTTTTTCGGCATCAAGACTGTTAGTAGTTATTAATCGTCACTATATTTAAGACGGTTTGGGTCCCCACTCCAGACCACGAGTTGGGGGGTGACGTTGGCACTTATTCCTCGTTATTAATCTGCTCCCCAACCCATATTTGGCTTTTATAAACCTACCACTACCTGCTCTGTGGATGTCGTAATTGTAGTAAGGTTGCGTGTTTCTTAAAATATAAACTTGGTGCTTCTTTTAAACTCAAAAATTTATTTCAAAAAAGGCTCTTTACTACAAAAATATCCAACGATAAGGATGAAACCAGAACTCTTTCTGTTTTTTGTAGTCTGTAAAAAGTCTGTTTTTTCCGAGAAATTTTTCGGCCAGCCTCGTCAGAAAAAATTGTTGGCAAATAACGAACTACATGAAAATTATGATTTATATACGATTGCAAGACATCGAAAATAACGACGTCTCTGATTGATTGGAGAAAGAGAGCACGCGATTGGTTGCGCGCTCACTTGCGCCGCAAGCCAGTAAGTTTCAATCCATAGACAAACTCTTTCTGGAGACAAAGAGAGGGTTCAAGAGACTCTATGAAGGTTTCGAATGGCAACGCTCAAAGTCACCTTCAGAGTCTCTTATTTTAGTCGTCGTTATTTTCGATGTCTTGCAATCGTATATATACCACGGTTTTCATGTAGTTCGTCATTTTCCAACAATTTCTTCTGACGAGAGCTGGCCGAAAAATTTCTCGGGAAAAACAGTCTTTTTACAGACTATCATAAACTGAAAGAGTTATGGTTCCGTCCATACCATCGAATATTTTTAAATTCTGTACAACAAAGAATCTATTCAAGTTCTGTGTTACGTAGTATGCACGTGACTTCCGTGTTGTCGAATGTAAACATCATCAAAGTAATGTGTGTTGCATCCCATGCTATGTGTAAGTGTTATCTTCTCATTGCTGTATTGCAGTGTACATGATTCTGATTTTGCATCCTTTGGGTGAAGAAGAAGCAACACGACACCACGTGATGAGTTTGATGCCCACCCCTCAATTGCTTGCTTTTACATATTCTCATATCAAGTGTGCCAACTAGTGTTGTTTAAATAAAAATGAATGTAATCACAAGATAGCGTTATTGTTTAGTTTGTGACTGTCCACGCACTACAAATCAAGTGGCGAATAGTCAGCAATAGTAATTTGGCGATGAGCGTCTTGATCAAGCAGAGCGGTCACTAACTGTCAGGGGCATGGCGTGACTGAAAATACATCATTTTTTTAAACATATCTTGGTTGATCTTCCAATCTACACAACTAAGATAAAACAACTGATAGTCACCATCGACGTGCTTTTTAGACATTGTTAATGGCAGATGGTATGAACAATTGAACATCCTAAATGTTGTATGACAAAGTTTATTTGCACTATTTCCTATCAATATCAAATCTGACAAAATAAGCCATTAGGTCTGTAAACAATGTGATAATAACTTAAGCGTACGCGTGTTTTTAAATTAAAAGCAAGAAATCAAAACTTATCAAGCTGAAACCTTAGCAAAATAGCATTTTTGCAACGATTCAAGCGTTATATTTTGAAAGATTCACAATTAACTTTTTTTTAACAAAAGTATTGCTTGTCTTTTAAAAGGTGACAAACGGTTATTTTTGATGTTATTTTAAAATCTAATCTTAATATTACTGTTTGAAAATAACTTAAAATAACAATCTTGTCAGCGTGGTCGAGAGGTAAAAGGCGCAGTTTGATGACGCATGCTATCGACACAATCGCGGTTCAAAACCTACTTGCGTCATTCTTTTGTGTCCTAATAAAAGACACTTCGTGGCACTTCGCTTTGCGGTGTTAGAAAGTAACTCTAAATTCAGTCAAATTTTTTTTATAAACACGAAAATAAAACTTTCAACCAGACAGCAAGCAGTATCTTGGTATCTTCAATAACAAATCAGAGTAATCGCTTAAACGGTTTTTGAAGTTTAAGCGATTAAACGCCTCCGACGTTTTCCTGTGAATCAGAATAAAAAGCAGCTGGCTTAATGACATCACTGCCAGTATCTGATCCAGGCAGTGCAGCAGTCTGCGGTAGTAAAAGGATAAAGCCTCGGTCCCAGTCCTGTTTGTGTCTGACCTGGAGTGGAAACCCTTCAAACGACGACGACGACGAGAATAAAAAGCCTGCACCAATGACAAGCCACCTCAACGTGGTGGTGCAGTCCCCTTCCCTGCACTGGGGAGGGTCGAAATGGCTTGTCAATTCCCCGAGGGTCTCATCCTCGGGCGATTCTCCCTTGGACAACTCTTCATTTTTTATCCCTGCTGTCCAATGCGCGGTCACATGTGGACAGCACTCTTAAACCCAATTGACCGCCCCCCTACCCCTTCTATTCTCTCTCGGACATCTCTTCCTCGTCCCTCCTTCCACCCCAAACCTCTTCATTACTCATCCCACTCACCGCTGATTCTTATCTCTATGCTTCTCCTTATCAGCGGTGACATTCACCCCAACCCTGGCCCTATAGACCCCTGCTCTGTCTGCTCCTGTAGAGTCACCTGGGGAAACAGATCAATACAATGTACCGGCTGTTCTCTCTGGGTACACCTCTCCTGCTCTGGTCTTTCTCCCGCTGACTTCCGCAAAACCTCCCCGGGACACTCTTGGACTTGCCCAATGTGTCCATCCTCTTCTCAACCCCCCTCCTCTCACACTCCAATCCCATATCCTCATTCTTTTCTGCATCTCCATCCTCTCACACTCCAAATCCCCCACCTTCACTCACAATCAACCACAAAACCATATCTTCAAAAACTAAACCCTCACCCAAAACAACCTCGAATAATCCCACCTATCTTCCTAATCACCCCCAATTAATTTATACTTACCCTCATTCAGCATTGACTACTCCTTCTCCTCAAACCCAACAAACCACCTCTCCTCTCACACAATCCTCATTTTATCCTTCCTCTCCCTCTCGAAACAACCTCCGAATCCTACAGTGGAATGCTAATGGGATTCGCCCGCGTCGTACTGAACTCCTACACTTTCTCATAATCAGTACGATCTCATCTTTGTACAAGAGTCACACCTCTCCTCTGACTCCACCTTCCGTATACCAGGCTACAAAACCCTCCAAAAGAACCGTTTTATGACGAGGAGAGGAACCACCAACTCTACGGGAAACCTAGGAGGAGGTGTTCTGATACTTGTCAAAAATGGTCTATCTTACACTTCACTCTCCACACAATCACTCTCCTCCCTCGACCCCAGCTCCGATTATTTAGCTATTGCAGTTAAAATAAAAGGAGCCGCTCCCATACATCTTTTCAACGTCTATGTCCCTCCTATCCGCTCCTCTTCCTCCGACTCCCGCCCAAAATCCTTCTCACCCTTTCTCCTACCATCATCTCCTACCACTTACATCTCCTACCATCACCCATGAGAAGACAAACCAAAAAAGAGAAAATAATCATGCAAAAACAATGGCTTACTAAAGGTATAATAATATCAAGTAAAATAAAAAATAAATTATTTCAACTAAGTTTAAATGGAAAGCCTGAAGATATAAAACGATACAAAAATTATAGAAACAAACTTAGTCACATTAAGGAACAATCAAAAAAAAATTATTTTCAGAAAATTTTAACTGATTCTAAACATAACTTAAAATTGTTATGGAAAACCATTAATGACATCACTAAATTTAAAAACAAGCAACAAGAATCAATCGAAGAGATTGTGACTGATGATAACAAAACAATTACTGATCCTGTCGAAATGGCAAATACATTTAATACTTATTTTTCAACTATTGGTTCCAAATTAGCTAGCAAAATTGATAAACCATCCAATAACTGTAATTATTCTTGTAATTCATATATTTCAAATAAAATGACTTCTTTTTTTCTTAATCCAATAACCATGTATGATATTGTAAAACATATAAATAATTTGAATCCTGTAAAAAGTTCAGGACCTTGTAAAATACCTATAAAGTATATTAAAATGTCCATGAATATTATTGCACATTTATTAGCAAAACTATATAATCAGTGCATAATTGAAGAAACATTTCCAAGTATTTTGAAAATTGCACAAGTTGTACCAATATTTAAGAATGGACCAAAAGAAAAATGTTGTAACTATAGACCTATATCTCTTCTCAGCCATTTTCAAAAATCTTTGAAAAATGTATATATGAGCAATTATACTCTTACCTTATTAAATACAATATACTTGCACCTAATCAATTTGGATTCAAACAAAACTGCTCCACTAGCCAAGCTGTGAGAAAACTATATGATGAATTGGTACAAAATATTGATCAAAAACAAATAACATGCTGCATTTTTCTTGATCTCAGTAAAGCATTTGATACAGTTGATCATAAAATATTACTACAAAAACTTGATCATTATGGTATTCGTGGCTTACCCCAACAACTGATCAAGAGTTATTTAGATAATAGGTTCCAATTCACCTCTGTGGCTGGGACAACATCAAATCTCACGTCAATAACTTGTGGAGTACCACAAGGTTCCACATTCGGACCACTCTTATTCTTACTGTATATAAATGATTTACCACTAGTATCAAATTTAAACACAAAACTATTTGCTGATGACACTGTTTTAACTGCAACTAATACAACAATCAATACTTTAACCAGTGCAACTAATATAGAATTCGAAAAAATTGATAATTGGATGAAATTGAAGAAATTAACAATTAATTACAAAAAATCTCAATTTATGCTTATTTCCAAAAAAAAACAAAATTATGACAAGTGTATTATAACTATTGGAAATCACAAACTTGAGCAAGCAAAGCAAGTAAAATATTTAGGTATTGTGTTTGACAAAAGTTTAACTTGGAGAGAGCATATCCAGCACTTATGCTCTAAGCTTTGCAAAGGGTGCTGGGCATTACTAAAACTTAGAAATTACGTAGACCTAGCAACTCTAAAAACTGTTTATTATAACCTTATACACTCATATTTACAATACTGCATATCCTCTTGGGGACTTGCATCTACCAGCACTCTTGCTCCTTTGAGAATATTGCACAAGCGAGCAATAAGAATAATGATGTTTGCTAAAAGACAAACTCCTTCATCACCTCTATTTTATTCTTTAAATATTCTCAAAATAGAAGATCTTTGTAAATTTGAAATTGCAAAATTTATATTCAAACTAAAAAATATTCCTGACTTTAACTACATGCATAATTTAAAACCAATAAACCAAATTCACAAGTATAATACCAGACTTTCAAAAAACAATTATTTTTTACAAAGAAAAAAACTGAAACCGGTAAGAAATCATTGGAATATATTGGATCAACCATTTGGCTAGATTTACCAAGTAAAATCAAACTGTACTCTTTTCCAAAATTCAAACAACAGTTAAAGTTTTATTTATTATCAAATTATATATCAACTTGAACTATATTCAATGATTTGACTTATTGTATAGACTATTACATAATCTATGTAGCCTCAGTAAACCTACTTGATGTGCTATTTTATATACCTGTAAAAGAAATGTTCTCAAATTGTTAAAGCTTATCTTCAATATAATTTTGCCTGATCAATTTATTTACACCACTTTGCTGCTTGTTTCTTGCTAGTAACTGATTGACCTCTACTTAAAGTCTACTTTTACATATGTCTGTCTAATATTGTGTTTTTGTTTTCCAACATGTCCTTGTCCAATATTGTGCTTTTATTTTACAATATGTCTTTGTTCAATACTGTATTATTGTTTGTTTTTTGTTTACGCTGCTAATGTTAATGTTTTCATTGTATATTATTATTATTTTGGCTTTATTTGTTTTGCTATCTCATAAATTAAACTAATAGTATGATTACTTTTTTCGTCTTGATATTGTTATTGTTAATATGCTCATTGTATTTTTTGTCTTATTTTATTTATTTATTTATTTATTTATTTATTTTTTTATTTCATTGCTATTCTTAATATTTTCATTGCATATTATTTTATTTTGGCTTTATTTGTTTCTACTATTTCAGTACATATTATATTGTTATCTTCAAAAATTAAGGTGGCTTTGGACATAGAAGACCGTATGGTCATTTCCACTGTCTCCTTGTGCATCATTATTTGATATGTATTTCTTTTAAATTGTCACGTGTTTATTGCACTAAATAAAAAATTGATTGATTGATTGATTGATTGATTGATTGGCGACTTTAACAGCCATCATTCATCCTGGGACTCCCACTCACCGGAAGACCATTCAGGCAAAGATCTGTTTGATTGGCTCCTCTCCTCTGATCTTTTACCTCTTAATAACCCCGATCACCACACCCTACCACACCGTGCCACTGGAAACCGCTCTTCCCCGGATCTTTCCCTAGTACCTGCCCGATTAGCCTCTAAATGCACATGGCAGACCCTTCCGGACCTCGGCTCAGATCATCTTCCTATCTCCATCACTATTCCCACTTCCCCTATAATTAACTCTTTCCACCGCCCCCCCTCATTTAACTATAATAAAGCTCGCTGGGATGAATACCTTACTTATATTGATACCCACTGCCCTACTCCTTCTAACTTTACAACACTCTCTCTTTCTGAAGCCACCCACACCTTTACCAAACTCCTCAATGATGCTGCCACTTCTGACATTCCTTTCGGCAGCATCAACCCTCCTGCTAAAGCCTGGTGGTCTCCTGAAGTCTCAGATGCCGTCGCAAAACGCCGAAAGGCATTTGCAAAGGCACACTGTTCTGAAGAAGACCGCCAGCACTATATCGCTGCATCCAGAAATACCTCCACTGTGATTAATAAGGCTAAAGCCAAGTCATGGCAAAATACTTGCTCTAGCCTTTCTCCTAAAACCCGTCCCAGCGAAGTCTTTTCTCTACTTCGCTCCATCTCTGGCTCCCCCTCCCCAACTACTTCTGACCTTCCCAATTTCTCAAATTGCCATACCCCTGTAGATTGTGCCAACCATCTTTCCTCACACCTACAGTCCCATTTCTCTACCCAAACCCCAAAACCTTTTCGAAGCACCGAGAAAGCCCAAATGAAGCAAATCAGAACTGCACACTGCAACACCCTGCATTCCACTTTCTGTTCACCATTCTCCTCAATTGAACTCTCTACAGCTATCTCTCAACTCTCAACATCAACCTCCTCAGGCCCTGATCAAATTACCTACCCTCTTCTATCCCACCTACCACAATCTGCGTTACATTTTCTTCTATACATCTTTAACCTTTCCTGGTCAACACACACCTTCCCGTCTGCTTGGAAACAATCAACAATCATCCCCATTCTCAAACCCGGAAAACCCTCTGACTCACCTTCTTCATATAGACCCATTTGTCTCACTTCATGTACCTCCAAACTCTTCGAAAGAATGGTTTTAGGACGACTAACCTATTTTCTCGAACTACATCACATTCTCTCACCCGTGCAAGCTGGTTTTAGACCTGGTAGATCGACTGTAGACCAGGTTCTCCTTCTCTCACAGTCAATCGCAGATTCCTTCCACCAATCTAAGCCAGGCGCACGTACAGTCCTTGCCACTGTGGATTTTGCGAAAGCTTTTGACTCAGTTTGGCACTCTGCCCTACTCTCTAAACTCCTCTCATTAGATCTTCCTCTTTGCTTTGTCGAATGGATACGATCCTACCTCTCAGATCGCCGTTCGAAAGTCCGTATCTGTAATTCATACAGTCGTCCTTTCCGTCTCCAAAGAGGAGTTCCCAAGGTTCGGTTCTAGGACCAGTTCTCTTCTCTTTATACATCAATGACCTTCCCACTTTCCTTCCTGCATCTGTTAAGACCTCTCTCTATGCAGATGACCTAGCCATCTGGGCCTCCTCCCCGAGAGTTGAGTGTGCAACCGCTGCAGTACAAGCTGCCCTCAACAGACTGGTGGAATGGTCCTCAAAATAGCGCCTTCCTCTCAACCCCCTCAAATGTGAAACATCCTTCTTCAGCTTAGAACCCTACCAATCACGTACACAACCCTCTCTGCACATTCTTAACACCCCTCTCAAATTCAACCCTCATCCAACCTTTCTCGGTGTAACCTTCGACCGCACTCTCTCTTTCAAATATCACGTCTTATCCTTACGGAAAAAGTTTCACAACCGATTCCGTGCTTTTCGCTCCATTGCCTCTGCCTCCTGGGGCCCATCAAAAGAATCCTTATGTACCCTATACAAAGCCTTCGTTCGCCCCATCCTCACCTATGCTTCCCCAGGCTGGTTTCCCTTCTCATCTCCTACTCACATCACCTCCGTGGAGAGGATGCATAGATCTTCCTGTCGAGTAATCACAGGTTGTCTATCATCCACTCCCATTCCTCTACTTCATATAGAACAGTGGTTTTCAACCTTTTCTGTACCGTGGCCTATTTTTCAACCCAAGTTAACTTCACAACCCACTTTGGTCAACAAAATTAAATTCCCATCCCAAAATCATAGTGTTCTCTAAAAAAAAAAGTCTTCATGTGGTTGACTGCACAGGACGCCAGAAAAATGCCTAAAAAATGGGACGGATGGCAAGCCTAATTATACGTACATATATATTATACATATTGCTTTCATTTTGATTTATGCTCCATGGCCCACTAAAAAAACCACTGTGGCCCACTACTGGGCCATGGCCCATAGGTTGAAAACCCCTGATATAGAAGCACTTCTACCTCCACTACGAGTCACCCTCACTCACCAATCCCTTTCCTTCTTTGAACGAGCCCTCCGTCTACCTCCCAGCTTTCCCATAGCCTCTCTTGCGAACTCTAACCCCCGTACACGTCTCAAAAAGAGCTCATGGAGATCCTTCTCCAGATCACATAACCTTACCCCTAACCTACATCTCACCCGTGAACCACTAATCCTCTGCCCTCCTAAACCCTCCTGGTCAGCCCCATCTAATTACACAATCTCACTCCACCTCTCATCCCCATGCTCTCGCAAAGACCCCCCCTCCCTTCGCAACACTGCAGCTACCTCCCATCTTTCCACTCTATCTCACAGCAATATCTCTGCCTGGACTGACGGTTCGGTGCCTGGCGGGCTGGGACAGGGTGGTGCAGGGATACACATCAAGTGTACAAAGTGTGTCACTGCTACCTCGCTTTCCTTCTCGACTGGTCTCTGGGCTACCAGTTATAGTGTTGAAACCTTCGCTCTCCTACATGCTCTTGAGTGGTGTATCTCTCACTCCAAGACATGTAATTTCGACTCTATCACCTTCTTTTCCGACTCTTTATCTGTCCTTTCAACTCTCTCTACCCCCCTACCATGTTTAACCCCAAAATCCCTATCCAATACCCAATCTCTTCTTAACTCTCTATCTCAATCCAAGGTTGTCCATCTTCAATGGATACCCGGTCACTCTTTCCTCCCAGGCAACGACTTAGCTGACTCTCTAGCTAAAGCCGGTGCCTCTCTCGATCCCTCCAGTATATCAGTATCCCTCACACCCCTTATCTCCTCCCAACGGCTATCCCTCTACACCAGTTGGAGACGCAGTGTCCACTCTGGTTTCTTCCAACACCAAATCCCTACAGTATCTCCCGAGGAGCTTACTCTCCCTCGCTCCGCTCGCTGTGCTCTCTCCCGTTTACGCTGCAACGGGCACAGCACTCTCTTCAACTCTTATCTCCACAGGGTTGGTCGAGCCGAGACTCCTTCTTGCAGCAACTGTGGTTCTGAACCACAGGATCTCTCACATCTCGTGCTCGACTGCCCTGTACTAGACCCTCTGCGTCGGGCCATTTTCGGCCACACCCCTTCTCTTCTGGACCTATGGTCCCGTCCGTGGGGAGTCGCCCGACTATTGGGATTCCGCGGAATTGATCCGCGCCCCCATCCCTAGGAATGGGTCGGGTAAAACCACCACCACCACCAGAATAAAAAGCAATAAAAATAATCAAAAACTGCAGAAGCAAAACTATTTCACAGTTAATTATGACTCTTGTAGGATGTTAATTATTGTAAAACTCAATTTTAAATTATTAATTTTAAAGCTGTAGCTTAGCCGAGCAGTTTATAAAACAATATTTTGTAAAGTAAAAGTGAAGATATAAATAGGATTGTAAAGGATTGCACAAGTAGTACAAAAAATTCAGATATTGGATTCAAAGATCGATATTTATAATCTAATGCAAAATAATTCCCAAACAAACATTGCAATTTTTAGGCAATTTTAGAACTTGCTTTATTGTTTTAAAATAATAGCTA
>OY796891.1:1839760-1899444 GCA_963680785.1 Diplosoma virens
AAAAGAATCACTTTGTTTTAGTTGTTAAAACATCTTGTTTTTCCAGGTTAAACTTCGCCAAATTAAAAGCATGCAAATATTTATGTATTCAACAACCATTTCAACCAAAAAATTATTGGAAGTATCTATTTAATAATCAAAAGAATTACTTTGGCCGGTGAGGCACACACAATAGCCGAGAATCTCATTAAGACCACTATAAAAAATTTTTTTTTGATTTCCAGCGTTGTGATGTCATCTGGCTTGTTCAAGATTGCTTCTTATTACATGTCGGCAGCGTGGTCGAGTGGTTAAAGCACCGGACTGATGATCAACATAGTCTTGGTTCAAAACCCACTTGCGCCATTCTGTTGTGTCCTTGGGAAAGACACTTTACGGCACTTTCCCCTGCTTGGTGGTCTTGACAAGCAGTTCTAAATTGCAGTCATATCTCTACTAAATTACTAGCGGACAGCAATATCTTGGCATCTCCGGAAGCAGTTCGGGGTAATTGCTTACCCTATGTATAGCGCCTCCGTCGCTTTCCTGCGAGTCAGGAGGATAAATATAGAGATAAAACTAAAACTAACTAAAACTAAAAACTACATCAATCTAGACAGATGTGCTTAGCAATACAATACTCAATGCGTGCTTGGTTAAGAAATATTTAGTTTTTTTTATAATTTTTATAATCTGTATCTTCAATATTTTTATAGTTTTTGAGAGTCAATAAATGGTCAAAAAAACAGTTTGTCTGAAACTAAGAAAGACCAAATTGTAATTTTGCACATTTTGCACAAGGAAAGAATTTCTCAAAGAAAGATTTCCAAAAACGTGTCACGTAACAAAACGGCTGTTCATCGAGCAATTGCTAGATTTCAAAACTTTGACGTTGCAATGACAAGAAAAGGAGTAAAAGGCCAAGAAAAACAAGCTCTCGTGATGACAACTTGATTTGAAGAATAGCTGTTCGGTCTCCAATCAGTTCCTTCAAGAAAATAAGTACGGCACTGCTTCCTAAAGCCATAGATGTTCATCGTACAACTGTTAATAAGCGTCTTGTTTATAATTTCAACATTTAAGCATTTAAACCTGCAAACAAACTGGCTTAATCCCAGTCATGAAAGCAAATAAGTTGGCCTTTGTCAAGCAATATGAAGACGGGATGAAGCAGGTGAAGTAAAGCCCTTTCCTCCGATGAATCCACAATCCAGGAGTTTGCACAGAGAAAATGACAGTTTGTAGACCTGTTGGAACACGATTTAATGACTGCTATACAAAAGCTATGGTAAAACATCTTCCTAGTGTCATGATCGGGAAGGGGGGGCTATATCCAGTAATGGCACTCTTTTCTTTTCTTTTTACCAATCGGAACAACAATAAACAGCGCCAGGCACCGTAAAATGTTGGCGGACAAGCTCGTAATTCACACGGCTATTCATGAATGCAATATTTTCATGCGAAATGGTGCTTCCTGTCACCGTACAAAGTTAGTAAGTAATTTCCTTAAGAAGAAGAATATCAAAAGGTTGGATTGCCTGGTAACAGCCCAGATCTCCATCGAAATGAGAATGTGTGGGCAATACTGAAAGACAAAGTAAGAGATGAACATCCCACAAGTGCGAAAGACCTGGAAATGGCTATAAAACGCATATGGACGCCAACGATTACATCTGAATACTGAAAACATCTGGTGCATAGCATGCCTTATCGTCTGCAAGCTGTTATAAAGAACAAAAGTGGACATATAAAATACTAGATTTCTGCACGAAAACTGGCTGATGTAACTCACTTTTAAATTAATTTGCTTGCTTTTTGACATTCAGTGTTGTTTTCAATGTATGGCTATTTTATTGCAGTACTTTGAATAAACAAACTACAACATATACTGTGGTAAATAGAACAAAATTGGTTTATTGTATATTTTACATAAAAAATGCTAGGTGGTCTTAAACTTTTGTACATTACTGTAAATAGCCTAATAGTTTTTCCAAAAGAATAAAATTAAAGACAAAAAAGGGTTTTCACGTGAGCTTAACGTAAAATTCATTTAAAACTAAAAAAAATCTACACTTGTAATATTCGGCCGCCGTTTTATATTTACTTTACCGCATATATTTTTGATAAGTGAAAATAGACCTTGGGTTAAAAAGATTGGATGCTTTCAGTTTACAATGTTTTTATATGGTTGTGTCTTAAACGTAAGAGTAAAAAGAGTAAATGACGGAAAAAATCTCGGAACAATGTAAGGTTTGTTGTATCTGCGCGCCTACTTTATATCATGCTAAGTTATTTTCTACATTGTTTGATGGCACAGCTAATCATAATAAAAACTTTTATGATAAGACAAAGTGCATGCAAAATATAAACTAGTAATTGATAGTTTGTGATTTTGAGTAAAAAAGTGATTATTATCAGTAATGGCCTTACAAAAGGGGAAATCGGTGCAAAAAATAGGAGGGACACTTTTTAGTGCGCTAAGTTTTTTTGTCCCAAGTTCTTCACTTCAATTGATAGCCAAAATCTTAATTTTTGTCCAAAATTAAAGTGATCGCCATAAAAAAAAAGGTCTTCACTTTCAATTGATCCAAAACCTTTCTTTCGTTATAAATTTTTAGTAATTTGAAAAAAAGGTCGTCAACTTCTATCGTTGTCCAAAATCTTAATTTTAGCCCCAAAATGATGTTGATCTCAAAAAAAGTTTTTACTATCAATGGATTATCCCTACTTTATTATTATTTTTTATTTATTTTATCTCTATATCTATCCTCCTGACTCGCAGGAAAGCGACGGAGGCGCTAATGCATATGGCAACCAATTACCCCGACCTGCTTCCTGAGATGCCAAGATATTGCTGTCCGCTTGAAATTTAATGGAGATATGACTTTAATTTAGAACTGCTTGGCAAAAGTAAAGTGTCTTTCCCAAGATACAACAGAATAACGCGAGTAGATTTTGAACCAAGACCATGTCGATCACAATCCCGGCGCTTTAACCACTCGACCATGCTGCTGACTAAAGTTAAGGTGCAAACAGGGGGACCGCCCACATGGTGCTGTTATGAAGAAATAGAACAATATTTTGCTTACGGGACCACTTTTTGACGTTTTAGAAGGGGTCTGGTGCGGCCGCTCCGTTTGCACCGTACTAAAGCCGCCACTGATTATCATACAGGTAAACAGCAATGCAGTTATTTTGCTATTTAACTCAGCGAACACGTTTTCTGCAGACCAAATATTGTAGACTTTGAAAGAATTTAATAAAAAGACTGGCAAGACTTTATCCCAGTGATCGAAAACGTTTTTCGTGGCTTGGCTTCGCGAACGAAGATTTCATGATGGGGTTGTCCACGTCGACTGCAGGCACGCTCGTGGCTGACGAGGCAATGCGAGATAGGCAAGTGCGGCCACAGCGGCTGCAGTCAAAGGTCACACCGGGTACGGTTGTTGTTGAAGCTTCGCCGTTTTTCTTTCTGCGGCGTTTCTCACTCAGGTTGTTTTTGCGGGAATCCTCGAAGGAGGAGACAGCCTGGTGGATAATATGGAGCCAGGTGATGCGGTCAGCAGCCAGAGTAATGGTCAATGTGGAGTAACGATGGTCAATGTGGCAGGCACCAAGAGATTTCTTTAGGGAGACCTTGTATCGCTTCTTTGGTGCCCCTCTGTTACGGTGGCTAGTAGAAAGTTCGCCATACAGAACTATCTTGGGCAGTCGATGATCCTCCATTCTGGAGACGTACCCCGCCCAACGTAACTGTGACTTCAACAGTATGGCCTTGATGCTGGTGATCTCCGCCTGTTCAAGGACCTCAACATTTGAGACGTAGTCGCTCCAGTGAATGTTGAGAATAATACGGAGACAACGCTGATGGAAACACTCCAGGAGTCGCATATATAGCAATATGACCTCGATGCTGGTGATCTCCGCCTGTTTAGGAACCTCAACATTTGAGACGTAGTCGCTCCAGTGAATGTTGAGAATAATACGGAGACAACGCTGATGGAAACACTCCAGGAGTCGCATATATAGCAATATGACCTCGATGCTGGTGATCTCCGCCTGTTTAGGGACCTCAACATTTGAGACGTAGTCGCTCCAGTGAATGTTGAGAATAATACGGAGACAACGCTGATGGAAACACTCCAGGAGTCGCATATATAGCAGTATGGCCTCGATGCTGGTGATCTCCGCTTGTTTAGGAACCTCAACATTTGAGACGTAGTCGCTCCAGTGAATGTTGAGAATAATACGGAGACAACGCTGATGGAAACACTCCAGGAGTCGCATATATAGCAATATGACCTCGATGCTGGTGATCTCCGCCTGTTTAGGAACCTCAACATTTGAGACGTAGTCGCTCCAGTGAATGTTGAGAATAATACGGAGACAACGCTGATGGAAACACTCCAGGAGTCGCATATATAGCAATATGACCTCGATGCTGGTGATCTCCGCCTGTTTAGGGACCTCAACATTTGAGACGTAGTCGCTCCAGTGAATGTTGAGAATAATACGGAGACAGCGCTGATGGAAACACTCCAGGAGTCGCATATATAGCAATATGACCTCGATGCTGGTGATCTCCGCCTGTTTAGGAACCTCAACATTTGAGACGTAGTCGCTCCAGTGAATGTTGAGGATAATACGGAGACAACGCTGATGGAAACACTCCAGGAGTCGCATATATAGCAATATGACCTCGATGCTGGTGATCTCCGCCTGTTTAGGAACCTCAACATTTGAGACGTAGTCGCTCCAGTGAATGTTGAGAATAATACGGAGACAGCGCTGATGGAAACACTCCAGGAGTCGCATATATAGCAGTATGGCCTCGATACTGGTGATCTCCGCCTGTTTAGGAACCTCAACATTTGAGACGTAGTCGCTCCAGTGAATGTTGAGAATAATACGGAGACAACGCTGATGGAAACACTCCAGGAGTCGCATATATAGCAATATGACCTCGATGCTGGTGATCTCCGCCTGTTTAGGAACCTCAACATTTGAGACGTAGTCGCTCCAGTGAATGTTGAGAATAATACGGAGACAACGCTGATGGAAACACTCCAGGAGTCGCATATATAGCAGTATGGCCTCGATACTGGTGATCTCCGCCTGTTTAGGAACCTCAACATTTGAGACGTAGTCGCTTCAGTGAATGTTGAGAATAATACGGAGACAACGCTGATGGAAACACTCCAGGAGTCGCATATATAGCAATATGGCCTCGATGCTGGTGATCTCCGCCTGTTTAGGAACCTCAACATTTGAGACGTAGTCGCTCCAGTGAATGTTGAGAATAATACGGAGACAACGCTGATGGAAACACTCCAGGAGTCGCATATATAGCAGTATGGCCTCGATACTGGTGATCTCCGCCTGTTTAGGGACCTCAACATTTGAGACGTAGTCGCTTCAGTGAATGTTGAGAATAATACGGAGACAACGCTGATGGAAACACTCCAGGAGTCGCATATATAGCAATATGACCTCGATGCTGGTGATCTCCGCCTGTTTAGGAACCTCAACATTTGAGACGTAGTCGCTCCAGTGAATGTTGAGAATAATACGGAGACAGCGCTGATGGAAACACTCCAGGAGTCGCATATATAGCAGTATGGCCTCGATACTGGTGATCTCCGCCTGTTTAGGAACCTCAACATTTGAGACGTAGTCGCTTCAGTGAATGTTGAGAATAATACGGAGACAACGCTGATGGAAACACTCCAGGAGTCGCATATATAGCAGTATGGCCTCGATGCTGGTGATCTCCGCCTGTTTAGGAACCTCAACATTTGAGACGTAGTCGCTCCAGTGAATGTTGAGAATAATACGGAGACAACGCTGATGGAAACACTCCAGGAGTCGCATATATAGCAGTATGGTCTCGATGCTGGTGATCTCCGCCTGTTTAGGAACCTCAACATTTGAGACGTAGTCGCTCCAGTGAATGTTGAGAATAATACGGAGACAACGCTGATGGAAACACTCCAGGAGTCGCATATATAGCAGTATGGCCTCGATACTGGTGATCTCCGCCTGTTTAGGAACCTCAACATTTGAGACGTAGTCGCTCCAGTGAATGTTGAGAATAATACGGAGACAGCGCTGATGGAAACACTCCAGGAGTCGCATATATAGCAGTATGGCCTCGATACTGGTGATCTCCGCCTGTTTAGGAACCTCAACATTTGAGACGTAGTCGCTCCAGTGAATGTTGAGAATAATACGGAGACAACGCTGATGGAAACACTCCAGGAGTCGCATATATAGCAGTATGGCCTCGATGCTGGTGATCTCCGCCTGTTTAGGAACCTCAACATTTGAGACGTAGTCGCTCCAGTGAATGTTGAGAATAATACGGAGACAACGCTGATGGAAACACTCCAGGAGTCGCATATATAGCAGTATGGTCTCGATGCTGGTGATCTCCGCCTGTTTAGGAACCTCAACATTTGAGACGTAGTCGCTCCAGTGAATGTTGAGAATAATACGGAGACAACGCTGATGGAAACACTCCAGGAGTCGCATATATAGCAGTATGGCCTCGATACTGGTGATCTCCGCCTGTTTAGGAACCTCAACATTTGAGACGTAGTCGCTCCAGTGAATGTTGAGAATAATACGGAGACAGCGCTGATGGAAACACTCCAGGAGTCGCATATATAGCAGTATGGCCTCGATACTGGTGATCTCCGCCTGTTTAGGAACCTCAACATTTGAGACGTAGTCGCTCCAGTGAATGTTGAGAATAATACGGAGACAACGCTGATGGAAACACTCCAGGAGTCGCATATATAGCAATATGACCTCGATGCTGGTGATCTCCGCCTGTTTAGGAACCTCAACATTTGAGACGTAGTCGCTCCAGTGAATGTTGAGAATAATACGGAGACAACGCTGATGGAAACACTCCAGGAGTCGCATATATAGCAGTATGGCCTCGATACTGGTGATCTCCGCCTGTTTAGGAACCTCAACATTTGAGACGTAGTCGCTTCAGTGAATGTTGAGAATAATACGGAGACAACGCTGATGGAAACACTCCAGGAGTCGCATATATAGCAATATGGCCTCGATGCTGGTGATCTCCGCCTGTTTAGGAACCTCAACATTTGAGACGTAGTCGCTCCAGTGAATGTTGAGAATAATACGGAGACAACGCTGATGGAAACACTCCAGGAGTCGCATATATAGCAGTATGGCCTCGATACTGGTGATCTCCGCCTGTTTAGGGACCTCAACATTTGAGACGTAGTCGCTTCAGTGAATGTTGAGAATAATACGGAGACAACGCTGATGGAAACACTCCAGGAGTCGCATATATAGCAGTATGGCCTCGATGCTGGTGATCTCCGCCTGTTTAGGAACCTCAACATTTGAGACGTAGTCGCTCCAGTGAATGTTGAGAATAATACGGAGACAGCGCTGATGGAAACACTCCAGGAGTCGCATATATAGCAGTATGGCCTCGATACTGGTGATCTCCGCCTGTTTAGGAACCTCAACATTTGAGACGTAGTCGCTTCAGTGAATGTTGAGAATAATACGGAGACAACGCTGATGGAAACACTCCAGGAGTCGCATATATAGCAGTATGGCCTCGATGCTGGTGATCTCCGCCTGTTTAGGAACCTCAACATTTGAGACGTAGTCGCTCCAGTGAATGTTGAGAATAATACGGAGACAACGCTGATGGAAACACTCCAGGAGTCGCATATATAGCAGTATGGTCTCGATGCTGGTGATCTCCGCCTGTTTAGGAACCTCAACATTTGAGACGTAGTCGCTCCAGTGAATGTTGAGAATAATACGGAGACAACGCTGATGGAAACACTCCAGGAGTCGCATATATAGCAGTATGGCCTCGATACTGGTGATCTCCGCCTGTTTAGGAACCTCAACATTTGAGACGTAGTCGCTCCAGTGAATGTTGAGAATAATACGGAGACAACGCTGATGGAAACACTCCAGGAGTCGCATATATAGCAGTATGGCCTCGATACTGGTGATCTCCGCCTGTTTAGGGACCTCAACATTTGAGACGTAGTCGCTCCAGTGAATGTTGAGAATAATACGGAGACAACGCTGATGGAAACACTCCAGGAGTCGCATATATAGCAGTATGGCCTCGATGCTGGTGATCTCCGCCTGTTTAGGAACCTCAACATTTGAGACGTAGTCGCTCCAGTGAATGTTGAGAATAATACGGAGACAACGCTGATGGAAACACTCCAGGAGTCGCATATATAGCAGTATGGCCTCGATGCTGGTGATCTCCGCCTGTTTAGGAACCTCAACATTTGAGACGTAGTCGCTCCAGTGAATGTTGAGAATAATACGGAGACAACGCTGATGGAAACACTCCAGGAGTCGCATATATAGCAGTATGGCCTCGATACTGGTGATCTCCGCCTGTTTAGGAACCTCAACATTTGAGACGTAGTCGCTCCAGTGAATGTTGAGAATAATACGGAGACAGCGCTGATGGAAACACTCCAGGAGTCGCATATATAGCAGTATGGCCTCGATGCTGGTGATCTCCGCCTGTTTAGGAACCTCAACATTTGAGACGTAGTCGCTCCAGTGAATGTTGAGAATAATACGGAGACAGCGCTGATGGAAACACTCCAGGAGTCGCATATATAGCAGTATGGCCTCGATGCTGGTGATCTCCGCCTGTTTAGGAACCTCAACATTTGAGACGTAGTCGCTTCAGTGAATGTTGAGAATAATACGGAGACAGCGCTGATGGAAACACTCCAGGAGTCGCATATATAGCAGTATGGCCTCGATGCTGGTGATCTCCGCCTGTTTAGGAACCTCAACATTTGAGACGTAGTCGCTCCAGTGAATGTTGAGAATAATACGGAGACAACGCTGATGGAAACACTCCAGGAGTCGCATATATAGCAGTATGGCCTCGATACTGGTGATCTCCGCCTGTTTAGGGACCTCAACATTTGAGACGTAGTCGCTTCAGTGAATGTTGAGAATAATACGGAGACAACGCTGATGGAAACACTCCAGGAGTCGCATATATAGCAATATGACCTCGATGCTGGTGATCTCCGCCTGTTTAGGAACCTCAACATTTGAGACGTAGTCGCTCCAGTGAATGTTGAGAATAATACGGAGACAACGCTGATGGAAACACTCCAGGAGTCGCATATATAGCAGTATGGCCTCGATACTGGTGATCTCCGCCTGTTTAGGGACCTCAACATTTGAGACGTAGTCGCTTCAGTGAATGTTGAGAATAATACGGAGACAACGCTGATGGAAACACTCCAGGAGTCGCATATATAGCAGTATGGCCTCGATGCTGGTGATCTCCGCCTGTTTAGGAACCTCAACATTTGAGACGTAGTCGCTCCAGTGAATGTTGAGAATAATACGGAGACAACGCTGATGGAAACACTCCAGGAGTCGCATATATAGCAGTATGGTCTCGATGCTGGTGATCTCCGCCTGTTTAGGAACCTCAACATTTGAGACGTAGTCGCTCCAGTGAATGTTGAGAATAATACGGAGACAACGCTGATGGAAACACTCCAGGAGTCGCATATATAGCAGTATGGCCTCGATGCTGGTGATCTCCGCCTGTTTAGGAACCTCAACATTTGAGACGTAGTCGCTCCAGTGAATGTTGAGAATAATACGGAGACAACGCTGATGGAAACACTCCAGGAGTCGCATATATAGCAGTATGGCCTCGATACTGGTGATCTCCGCCTGTTTAGGGACCTCAACATTTGAGACGTAGTCGCTCCAGTGAATGTTGAGAATAATACGGAGACAACGCTGATGGAAACACTCCAGGAGTCGCATATATAGCAGTATGGCCTCGATGCTGGTGATCTCCGCCTGTTTAGGAACCTCAACATTTGAGACGTAGTCGCTCCAGTGAATGTTGAGAATAATACGGAGACAACGCTGATGGAAACACTCCAGGAGTCGCATATATAGCAGTATGGCCTCGATGCTGGTGATCTCCGCCTGTTTAGGAACCTCAACATTTGAGACGTAGTCGCTCCAGTGAATCTTGAGAATAATACGGAGACAACGCTGATGGAAACACTCCAGGAGTCGCATATATAGCAGTATGGCCTCGATACTGGTGATCTCCGCCTGTTTAGGAACCTCAACATTTGAGACGTAGTCGCTCCAGTGAATGTTGAGAATAATACGGAGACAGCGCTGATGGAAACACTCCAGGAGTCGCATATATAGCAGTATGGCCTCGATGCTGGTGATCTCCGCCTGTTTAGGAACCTCAACATTTGAGACGTAGTCGCTCCAGTGAATGTTGAGAATAATACGGAGACAGCGCTGATGGAAACACTCCAGGAGTCGCATATATAGCAGTATGGCTTCGATGCTGGTGATCTCCGCCTGTTTAGGAACCTCAACATTTGAGACGTAGTCGCTCCAGTGAATGTTGAGAATAATACGGAGACAGCGCTGATGGAAACACTCCAGGAGTCGCATATATAGCAGTATGGCCTCGATGCTGGTGATCTCCGCCTGTTTAGGAACCTCAACATTTGAGACGTAGTCGCTCCAGTGAATGTTGAGAATAATACGGAGACAGCGCTGATGGAAACACTCCAGGAGTCGCATATATAGCAGTATGGCTTCGATGCTGGTGATCTCCGCCTGTTTAGGAACCTCAACATTTGAGACGTAGTCGCTTCAGTGAATGTTGAGAATAATACGGAGACAGCGCTGATGGAAACACTCCAGGAGTCGCATATATAGCAGTATGGCCTCGATGCTGGTGATCTCCGCCTGTTTAGGAACCTCAACATTTGAGACGTAGTCGCTCCAGTGAATGTTGAGAATAATACGGAGACAGCGCTGATGGAAACACTCCAGGAGTCGCATATATAGCAGTATGGCCTCGATACTGGTGATCTCCGCCTGTTTAGGAACCTCAACATTTGAGACGTAGTCGCTTCAGTGAATGTTGAGAATAATACGGAGACAGCGCTGATGGAAACACTCCAGGAGTCGCATATATAGCAGTATGGCCTCGATGCTGGTGATCTCCGCCTGTTTAGGAACCTCAACATTTGAGACGTAGTCGCTCCAGTGAATGTTGAGAATAATACGGAGACAGCGCTGATGGAAACACTCCAGGAGTCGCATATATAGCAGTATGGCCTCGATACTGGTGATCTCCGCCTGTTTAGGAACCTCAACATTTGAGACGTAGTCGCTTCAGTGAATGTTGAGAATAATACGGAGACAGCGCTGATGGAAACACTCCAGGAGTCGCATATATAGCAGTATGGCCTCGATGCTGGTGATCTCCGCCTGTTTAGGAACCTCAACATTTGAGACGTAGTCGCTCCAGTGAATGTTGAGAATAATACGGAGACAGCGCTGATGGAAACACTCCAGGAGTCGCATATATAGCAGTATGGCCTCGATACTGGTGATCTCCGCCTGTTTAGGAACCTCAACATTTGAGACGTAGTCGCTTCAGTGAATGTTGAGAATAATACGGAGACAGCGCTGATGGAAACACTCCAGGAGTCGCATATATAGCAATATGGCCTCGATGCTGGTGATCTCCGCCTGTTTAGGAACCTCAACATTTGAGACGTAGTCGCTCCAGTGAATGTTGAGAATAATACGGAGACAGCGCTGATGGAAACACTCCAGGAGTCGCATATATAGCAGTATGGCTTCGATGCTGGTGATCTCCGCCTGTTTAGGAACCTCAACATTTGAGACGTAGTCGCTCCAGTGAATGTTGAGAATAATACGGAGACAGCGCTGATGGAAACACTCCAGGAGTCGCATATATAGCAGTATGGCCTCGATGCTGGTGATCTCCGCCTGTTTAGGAACCTCAACATTTGAGACGTAGTCGCTCCAGTGAATGTTGAGAATAATACGGAGACAGCGCTGATGGAAACACTCCAGGAGTCGCATATATAGCAGTATGGCTTCGATGCTGGTGATCTCCGCCTGTTTAGGAACCTCAACATTTGAGACGTAGTCGCTTCAGTGAATGTTGAGAATAATACGGAGACAGCGCTGATGGAAACACTCCAGGAGTCGCATATATAGCAGTATGGCCTCGATGCTGGTGATCTCCGCCTGTTTAGGAACCTCAACATTTGAGACGTAGTCGCTCCAGTGAATGTTGAGAATAATACGGAGACAGCGCTGATGGAAACACTCCAGGAGTCGCATATATAGCAGTATGGCCTCGATACTGGTGATCTCCGCCTGTTTAGGAACCTCAACATTTGAGACGTAGTCGCTTCAGTGAATGTTGAGAATAATACGGAGACAGCGCTGATGGAAACACTCCAGGAGTCGCATATATAGCAATATGGCCTCGATACTGGTGATCTCCGCCTGTTTAGGAACCTCAACATTTGAGACGTAGTCGCTCCAGTGAATATTGAGAATAATGCGGAGACAGCGCTGATGGAAACACTCCAGGAGTCGCATATATAGCAATATGACCTCGATGCTGGTGATCTCCGCCTGTTTAGGAACCTCAACATTTGAGACGTAGTCGCTTCAGTGAATGTTGAGAATAATACGGAGACAACGCTGATGGAAACGCTCCAGGAGTCGCATATATAGCAGTATGGCCTCGATGCTGGTGATCTCCGCCTGTTTAGGAACCTCAACATTTGAGACGTAGTCGCTTCAGTGAATGTTGAGAATAATACGGAGACAACGCTGATGGAAACACTCCAGGAGTCGCATATATAGCAATATGGCCTCGATGCTGGTGATCTCCGCCTGTTTAGGAACCTCAACATTTGAGACGTAGTCGCTTCAGTGAATGTTGAGAATAATACGGAGACAACGCTGATGGAAACACTCCAGGAGTCGCATATATAGCAGTATGGCCTCGATACTGGTGATCTCCGCCTGTTTAGGAACCTCAACATTTGAGACGTAGTCGCTTCAGTGAATGTTGAGAATAATACGGAGACAACGCTGATGGAAACACTCCAGGAGTCGCATATATAGCAGTATGGCCTCGATACTGGTGATCTCCGCCTGTTTAGGAACCTCAACATTTGAGACGTAGTCGCTCCAGTGAATGTTGAGAATAATGCGGAGACAACGCTGATGGAAACACTCCAGGAGTCGCATATATAGCAATATGGCCTCGATGCTGGTGATCTCCGCCTGTTTAGGAACCTCAACATTTGAGACGTAGTCGCTCCAGTGAATGTTGAGAATAATGCGGAGACAACGCTGATGGAAACACTCCAGGAGTCGCATATATAGCAATATGGCCTCGATGCTGGTGATCTCCGCCTGTTTAGGAACCTCAACATTTGAGACGTAGTCGCTTCAGTGAATGTTGAGAATAATACGGAGACAACGCTGATGGAAACACTCCAGGAGTCGCATATATAGCAATATGGCCTCGATACTGGTGATCTCCGCCTGTTTAGGAACCTCAACATTTGAGACGTAGTCGCTTCAGTGAATGTTGAGAATAATGCGGAGACAACGCTGATGGAAACACTCCAGGAGTCGCATATATAGCAATATGGCCTCGATGCTGGTGATCTCCGCCTGTTTAGGAACCTCAACATTTGAGACGTAGTCGCTCCAGTGAATGTTGAGAATAATGCGGAGACAACGCTGATGGAAACACTCCAGGAGTCGCATATATAGCAATATGGCCTCGATGCTGGTGATCTCCGCCTGTTTAGGAACCTCAACATTTGAGACGTAGTCGCTTCAGTGAATGTTGAGAATAATGCGGAGACAACGCTGATGGAAACACTCCAGGAGTCGCATATATAGCAGTATGGCCTCGATACTGGTGATCTCCGCCTGTTTAGGAACCTCAACATTTGAGACGTAGTCGCTTCAGTGAATGTTGAGAATAATACGGAGACAACGCTGATGGAAACACTCCAGGAGTCGCATATATAGCAATATGGCCTCGATGCTGGTGATCTCCGCCTGTTTAGGAACCTCAACATTTGAGACGTAGTCGCTCCAGTGAATGTTGAGAATAATACGGAGACAACGCTGATGGAAACACTCCAGGAGTCGCATATATAGCAATATGGCCTCGATGCTGGTGATCTCCGCCTGTTTAGGAACCTCAACATTTGAGACGTAGTCGCTTCAGTGAATGTTGAGAATAATACGGAGACAACGCTGATGGAAACACTCCAGGAGTCGCATATATAGCAGTATGGCCTCGATACTGGTGATCTCCGCCTGTTTAGGAACCTCAACATTTGAGACGTAGTCGCTCCAGTGAATGTTGAGAATAATGCGGAGACAACGCTGATGGAAACACTCCAGGAGTCGCATATATAGCAATATGGCCTCGATGCTGGTGATCTCCGCCTGTTTAGGAACCTCAACATTTGAGACGTAGTCGCTTCAGTGAATGTTGAGAATAATACGGAGACAACGCTGATGGAAACACTCCAGGAGTCGCATATATAGCAGTATGGCCTCGATACTGGTGATCTCCGCCTGTTTAGGAACCTCAACATTTGAGACGTAGTCGCTCCAGTGAATGTTGAGAATAATACGGAGACAGCGCTGATGGAAACACTCCAGGAGTCGCATATATAGCAGTATGGCCTCGATACTGGTGATCTCCGCCTGTTTAGGAACCTCAACATTTGAGACGTAGTCGCTCCAGTGAATGTTGAGAATAATGCGGAGACAACGCTGATGGAAACACTCCAGGAGTCGCATATATAGCAATATGGCCTCGATGCTGGTGATCTCCGCCTGTTTAGGAACCTCAACATTTGAGACGTAGTCGCTTCAGTGAATGTTGAGAATAATGCGGAGACAACGCTGATGGAAACACTCCAGGAGTCGCATATATAGCAGTATGGCCTCGATGCTGGTGATCTCCGCCTGTTTAGGAACCTCAACATTTGAGACGTAGTCGCTTCAGTGAATGTTGAGAATAATACGGAGACAGCGCTGATGGAAACACTCCAGGAGTCGCATATATAGCAGTATGGCCTCGATGCTGGTGATCTCCGCCTGTTTAGGAACCTCAACATTTGAGACGTAGTCGCTCCAGTGAATGTTGAGAATAATACGGAGACAGCGCTGATGGAAACACTCCAGGAGTCGCATATATAGCAGTATGGCTTCGATGCTGGTGATCTCCGCCTGTTTAGGAACCTCAACATTTGAGACGTAGTCGCTTCAGTGAATGTTGAGAATAATACGGAGACAGCGCTGATGGAAACACTCCAGGAGTCGCATATATAGCAGTATGGCCTCGATGCTGGTGATCTCCGCCTGTTTAGGAACCTCAACATTTGAGACGTAGTCGCTTCAGTGAATGTTGAGAATAATACGGAGACAGCGCTGATGGAAACACTCCAGGAGTCGCATATATAGCAGTATGGCTTCGATGCTGGTGATCTCCGCCTGTTTAGAAACCTCAACATTTGAGACGTAGTCGCTCCAGTGAATGTTGAGAATAATACGGAGACAGCGCTGATGGAAACACTCCAGGAGTCGCATATATAGCAGTATGGCTTCGATGCTGGTGATCTCCGCCTGTTTAGGAACCTCAACATTTGAGACGTAGTCGCTTCAGTGAATGTTGAGAATAATACGGAGACAGCGCTGATGGAAACACTCCAGGAGTCGCATATATAGCAGTATGGCCTCGATGCTGGTGATCTCCGCCTGTTTAGGAATTTCAACATTTGAGACGTAGTCGCTTCAGTGAATGTTGAGAATAATACGGAGACAGCGCTGATGGAAACACTCCAGGAGTCGCATATATAGCAATATGGCCTCGATACTGGTGATCTCCGCCTGTTTAGGAACCTCAACATTTGAGACGTAGTCGCTCCAGTGAATGTTGAGAATAATGCGGAGACAACGCTGATGGAAACACTCCAGGAGTCGCATATATAGCAATATGGCCTCGATGCTGGTGATCTCCGCCTGTTTAGGAACCTCAACATTTGAGACGTAGTCGCTCCAGTGAATGTTGAGAATAATGCGGAGACAACGCTGATGGAAACACTCCAGGAGTCGCATATATAGCAATATGGCCTCGATGCTGGTGATCTCCGCCTGTTTAGGAACCTCAACATTTGAGACGTAGTCGCTCCAGTGAATGTTGAGAATAATACGGAGACAACGCTGATGGAAACACTCCAGGAGTCGCATATATAGCAGTATGGCCTCGATACTGGTGATCTCCGCCTGTTTAGGAACCTCAACATTTGAGACGTAGTCGCTCCAGTGAATGTTGAGAATAATGCGGAGACAACGCTGATGGAAACACTCCAGGAGTCGCATATATAGCAATATGGCCTCGATGCTGGTGATCTCCGCCTGTTTAGGAACCTCAACATTTGAGACGTAGTCGCTCCAGTGAATGTTGAGAATAATGCGGAGACAACGCTGATGGAAACACTCCAGGAGTCGCATATATAGCAATATGGCCTCGATGCTGGTGATCTCCGCCTGTTTAGGAACCTCAACATTTGAGACGTAGTCGCTTCAGTGAATGTTGAGAATAATACGGAGACAACGCTGATGGAAACACTCCAGGAGTCGCATATATAGCAATATGGCCTCGATACTGGTGATCTCCGCCTGTTTAGGAACCTCAACATTTGAGACGTAGTCGCTTCAGTGAATGTTGAGAATAATGCGGAGACAACGCTGATGGAAACACTCCAGGAGTCGCATATATAGCAATATGGCCTCGATACTGGTGATCTCCGCCTGTTTAGGAACCTCAACATTTGAGACGTAGTCGCTTCAGTGAATGTTGAGAATAATACGGAGACAACGCTGATGGAAACACTCCAGGAGTCGCATATATAGCAGTATGGCCTCGATACTGGTGATCTCCGCCTGTTTAGGAACCTCAACATTTGAGACGTAGTCGCTTCAGTGAATGTTGAGAATAATGCGGAGACAACGCTGATGGAAACACTCCAGGAGTCGCATATATAGCAATATGGCCTCGATGCTGGTGATCTCCGCCTGTTTAGGAACCTCAACATTTGAGACGTAGTCGCTTCAGTGAATGTTGAGAATAATGCGGAGACAACGCTGATGGAAACACTCCAGGAGTCGCATATATAGCAGTATGGCCTCGATACTGGTGATCTCCGCCTGTTTAGGAACCTCAACATTTGAGACGTAGTCGCTTCAGTGAATGTTGAGAATAATACGGAGACAACGCTGATGGAAACACTCCAGGAGTCGCATATATAGCAATATGGCCTCGATGCTGGTGATCTCCGCCTGTTTAGGAACCTCAACATTTGAGACGTAGTCGCTCCAGTGAATGTTGAGAATAATGCGGAGACAACGCTGATGGAAACACTCCAGGAGTCGCATATATAGCAATATGGCCTCGATGCTGGTGATCTCCGCCTGTTTAGGAACCTCAACATTTGAGACGTAGTCGCTTCAGTGAATGTTGAGAATAATACGGAGACAACGCTGATGGAAACACTCCAGGAGTCGCATATATAGCAGTATGGCCTCGATACTGGTGATCTCCGCTTGTTTAGGAACCTCAACATTTGAGACGTAGTCGCTCCAGTGAATGTTGAGAATAATGCGGAGACAACGCTGATGGAAACACTCCAGGAGTCGCATATATAGCAATATGGCCTCGATGCTGGTGATCTCCGCCTGTTTAGGAACCTCAACATTTGAGACGTAGTCGCTTCAGTGAATGTTGAGAATAATACGGAGACAACGCTGATGGAAACACTCCAGGAGTCGCATATATAGCAGTATGGCCTCGATACTGGTGATCTCCGCCTGTTTAGGAACCTCAACATTTGAGACGTAGTCGCTTCAGTGAATGTTGAGAATAATACGGAGACAACGCTGATGGAAACACTCCAGGAGTCGCATATATAGCAGTATGGCCTCGATACTGGTGATCTCCGCCTGTTTAGGAACCTCAACATTTGAGACGTAGTCGCTCCAGTGAATGTTGAGAATAATGCGGAGACAACGCTGATGGAAACACTCCAGGAGTCGCATATATAGCAATATGGCCTCGATGCTGGTGATCTCCGCCTGTTTAGGAACCTCAACATTTGAGACGTAGTCGCTTCAGTGAATGTTGAGAATAATGCGGAGACAACGCTGATGGAAACACTCCAGGAGTCGCATATATAGCAATATGGCCTCGATGCTGGTGATCTCCGCCTGTTTAGGAACCTCAACATTTGAGACGTAGTCGCTTCAGTGAATGTTGAGAATAATACGGAGACAGCGCTGATGGAAACACTCCAGGAGTCGCATATATAGCAGTATGGCCTCGATGCTGGTGATCTCCGCCTGTTTAGGAACCTCAACATTTGAGACGTAGTCGCTCCAGTGAATGTTGAGAATAATACGGAGACAGCGCTGATGGAAACACTCCAGGAGTCGCATATATAGCAGTATGGCTTCGATGCTGGTGATCTCCGCCTGTTTAGGAACCTCAACATTTGAGACGTAGTCGCTTCAGTGAATGTTGAGAATAATACGGAGACAGCGCTGATGGAAACACTCCAGGAGTCGCATATATAGCAGTATGGCCTCGATGCTGGTGATCTCCGCCTGTTTAGGAACCTCAACATTTGAGACGTAGTCGCTTCAGTGAATGTTGAGAATAATACGGAGACAGCGCTGATGGAAACACTCCAGGAGTCGCATATATAGCAGTATGGCCTCGATGCTGGTGATCTCCGCCTGTTTAGAAACCTCAACATTTGAGACGTAGTCGCTCCAGTGAATGTTGAGAATAATACGGAGACAGCGCTGATGGAAACACTCCAGGAGTCGCATATATAGCAGTATGGCTTCGATGCTGGTGATCTCCGCCTGTTTAGGAACCTCAACATTTGAGACGTAGTCGCTTCAGTGAATGTTGAGAATAATACGGAGACAGCGCTGATGGAAACACTCCAGGAGTCGCATATATAGCAGTATGGCCTCGATACTGGTGATCTCCGCCTGTTTAGGAACCTCAACATTTGAGACGTAGTCGCTTCAGTGAATGTTGAGAATAATACGGAGACAGCGCTGATGGAAACACTCCAGGAGTCGCATATATAGCAGTATGGCCTCGATGCTGGTGATCTCCGCCTGTTTAGGAACCTCAACATTTGAGACGTAGTCGCTTCAGTGAATGTTGAGAATAATACGGAGACAGCGCTGATGGAAACACTCCAGGAGTCGCATATATAGCAATATGGCCTCGATACTGGTGATCTCCGCCTGTTTAGGAACCTCAACATTTGAGACGTAGTCGCTCCAGTGAATGTTGAGAATAATGCGGAGACAACGCTGATGGAAACACTCCAGGAGTCGCATATATAGCAATATGGCCTCGATGCTGGTGATCTCCGCCTGTTTAGGAACCTCAACATTTGAGACGTAGTCGCTTCAGTGAATGTTGAGAATAATGCGGAGACAACGCTGATGGAAACACTCCAGGAGTCGCATATATAGCAGTATGGCCTCGATACTGGTGATCTCCGCCTGTTTAGGGACCTCAACATTTGAGACGTAGTCGCTCCAGTGAATGTTGAGAATAATACGGAGACAACGCTGATGGAAACACTCCAGGAGTCGCATATATAGCAATATGGCCTCGATGCTGGTGATCTCCGCCTGTTTAGGGACCTCAACATTTGAGACGTAGTCGCTTCAGTGAATGTTGAGAATAATGCGGAGACAACGCTGATGGAAACACTCCAGGAGTCGCATATATAGCAATATGGCCTCGATGCTGGTGATCTCCGCCTGTTTAGGAACCTCAACATTTGAGACGTAGTCGCTTCAGTGAATGTTGAGAATAATACGGAGACAGCGCTGATGGAAACACTCCAGGAGTCGCATATATAGCAGTATGGCCTCGATACTGGTGATCTCCGCCTGTTTAGGAACCTCAACATTTGAGACGTAGTCGCTCCAGTGAATGTTGAGAATAATGCGGAGACAACGCTGATGGAAACACTCCAGGAGTCGCATATATAGCAATATGGCCTCGATGCTGGTGATCTCCGCCTGTTTAGGAACCTCAACATTTGAGACGTAGTCGCTTCAGTGAATGTTGAGAATAATACGGAGACAGCGCTGATGGAAACACTCCAGGAGTCGCATATATAGCAGTATGGCCTCGATACTGGTGATCTCCGCCTGTTTAGGAACCTCAACATTTGAGACGTAGTCGCTTCAGTGAATGTTGAGAATAATACGGAGACAACGCTGATGGAAACACTCCAGGAGTCGCATATATAGCAGTATGGCCTCGATACTGGTGATCTCCGCCTGTTTAGAAACCTCAACATTTGAGACGTAGTCGCTTCAGTGAATGTTGAGAATAATGCGGAGACAACGCTGATGGAAACACTCCAGGAGTCGCATATATAGCAATATGGCCTCGATGCTGGTGATCTCCGCCTGTTTAGGAACCTCAACATTTGAGACGTAGTCGCTTCAGTGAATGTTGAGAATAATGCGGAGACAACGCTGATGGAAACACTCCAGGAGTCGCATATATAGCAATATGGCCTCGATGCTGGTGATCTCCGCCTGTTTAGGAACCTCAACATTTGAGACGTAGTCGCTCCAGTGAATGTTGAGAATAATGCGGAGACAACGCTGATGGAAACACTCCAGGAGTCGCATATATAGCAATATGGCCTCGATGCTGGTGATCTCCGCCTGTTTAGGAACCTCAACATTTGAGACGTAGTCGCTTCAGTGAATGTTGAGAATAATACGGAGACAACGCTGATGGAAACACTCCAGGAGTCGCATATATAGCAGTATGGCCTCGATACTGGTGATCTCCGCCTGTTTAGGAACCTCAACATTTGAGACGTAGTCGCTTCAGTGAATGTTGAGAATAATACGGAGACAACGCTGATGGAAACACTCCAGGAGTCGCATATATAGCAGTATGGCCTCGATACTGGTGATCTCCGCCTGTTTAGGAACCTCAACATTTGAGACGTAGTCGCTCCAGTGAATGTTGAGAATAATGCGGAGACAACGCTGATGGAAACACTCCAGGAGTCGCATATATAGCAATATGGCCTCGATGCTGGTGATCTCCGCCTGTTTAGGAACCTCAACATTTGAGACGTAGTCGCTTCAGTGAATGTTGAGAATAATGCGGAGACAACGCTGATGGAAACACTCCAGGAGTCGCATATATAGCAATATGGCCTCGATGCTGGTGATCTCCGCCTGTTTAGGAACCTCAACATTTGAGACGTAGTCGCTCCAGTGAATGTTGAGAATAATGCGGAGACAACGCTGATGGAAACACTCCAGGAGTCGCATATATAGCAATATGGCCTCGATGCTGGTGATCTCCGCCTGTTTAGGAACCTCAACATTTGAGACGTAGTCGCTTCAGTGAATGTTGAGAATAATACGGAGACAACGCTGATGGAAACACTCCAGGAGTCGCATATATAGCAGTATGGCCTCGATACTGGTGATCTCCGCCTGTTTAGGAACCTCAACATTTGAGACGTAGTCGCTTCAGTGAATGTTGAGAATAATACGGAGACAACGCTGATGGAAACACTCCAGGAGTCGCATATATAGCAGTATGGCCTCGATACTGGTGATCTCCGCCTGTTTAGGAACCTCAACATTTGAGACGTAGTCGCTCCAGTGAATGTTGAGAATAATGCGGAGACAACGCTGATGGAAACACTCCAGGAGTCGCATATATAGCAATATGGCCTCGATGCTGGTGATCTCCGCCTGTTTAGGAACCTCAACATTTGAGACGTAGTCGCTTCAGTGAATGTTGAGAATAATGCGGAGACAACGCTGATGGAAACACTCCAGGAGTCGCATATATAGCAATATGGCCTCGATGCTGGTGATCTCCGCCTGTTTAGGAACCTCAACATTTGAGACGTAGTCGCTTCAGTGAATGTTGAGAATAATACGGAGACAGCGCTGATGGAAACACTCCAGGAGTCGCATATATAGCAGTATGGCCTCGATGCTGGTGATCTCCGCCTGTTTAGGAACCTCAACATTTGAGACGTAGTCGCTCCAGTGAATGTTGAGAATAATACGGAGACAGCGCTGATGGAAACACTCCAGGAGTCGCATATATAGCAGTATGGCTTCGATGCTGGTGATCTCCGCCTGTTTAGGAACCTCAACATTTGAGACGTAGTCGCTTCAGTGAATGTTGAGAATAATACGGAGACAGCGCTGATGGAAACACTCCAGGAGTCGCATATATAGCAGTATGGCCTCGATGCTGGTGATCTCCGCCTGTTTAGGAACCTCAACATTTGAGACGTAGTCGCTTCAGTGAATGTTGAGAATAATACGGAGACAGCGCTGATGGAAACACTCCAGGAGTCGCATATATAGCAGTATGGCTTCGATGCTGGTGATCTCCGCCTGTTTAGAACCTCAACATTTGAGACGTAGTCGCTCCAGTGAATGTTGAGAATAATACGGAGACAGCGCTGATGGAAACACTCCAGGAGTCGCATATATAGCAGTATGGCTTCGATGCTGGTGATCTCCGCCTGTTTAGGAACCTCAACATTTGAGACGTAGTCGCTTCAGTGAATGTTGAGAATAATACGGAGACAGCGCTGATGGAAACACTCCAGGAGTCGCATATATAGCAGTATGGCCTCGATGCTGGGTGATCTCCGCCTGTTTAGGAACCTCAACATTTGAGACGTAGTCGCTTCAGTGAATGTTGAGAATAATACGGAGACAGCGCTGATGGAAACACTCCAGGAGTCGCATATATAGCAGTATGGCCTCGATGCTGGTGATCTCCGCCTGTTTAGGAACCTCAACATTTGAGACGTAGTCGCTTCAGTGAATGTTGAGAATAATACGGAGACAGCGCTGATGGAAACACTCCAGGAGTCGCATATATAGCAATATGGCCTCGATACTGGTGATCTCCGCCTGTTTAGGAACCTCAACATTTGAGACGTAGTCGCTCCAGTGAATGTTGAGAATAATGCGGAGACAACGCTGATGGAAACACTCCAGGAGTCGCATATATAGCAATATGGCCTCGATGCTGGTGATCTCCGCCTGTTTAGGAACCTCAACATTTGAGACGTAGTCGCTTCAGTGAATGTTGAGAATAATGCGGAGACAACGCTGATGGAAACACTCCAGGAGTCGCATATATAGCAGTATGGCCTCGATACTGGTGATCTCCGCCTGTTTAGGGACCTCAACATTTGAGACGTAGTCGCTCCAGTGAATGTTGAGAATAATACGGAGACAACGCTGATGGAAACACTCCAGGAGTCGCATATATAGCAATATGGCCTCGATGCTGGTGATCTCCGCCTGTTTAGGGACCTCAACATTTGAGACGTAGTCGCTTCAGTGAATGTTGAGAATAATGCGGAGACAACGCTGATGGAAACACTCCAGGAGTCGCATATATAGCAATATGGCCTCGATGCTGGTGATCTCCGCCTGTTTAGGAACCTCAACATTTGAGACGTAGTCGCTTCAGTGAATGTTGAGAATAATACGGAGACAGCGCTGATGGAAACACTCCAGGAGTCGCATATATAGCAGTATGGCCTCGATACTGGTGATCTCCGCCTGTTTAGGAACCTCAACATTTGAGACGTAGTCGCTCCAGTGAATGTTGAGAATAATGCGGAGACAACGCTGATGGAAACACTCCAGGAGTCGCATATATAGCAATATGGCCTCGATGCTGGTGATCTCCGCCTGTTTAGGAACCTCAACATTTGAGACGTAGTCGCTTCAGTGAATGTTGAGAATAATACGGAGACAGCGCTGATGGAAACACTCCAGGAGTCGCATATATAGCAGTATGGCCTCGATACTGGTGATCTCCGCCTGTTTAGGAACCTCAACATTTGAGACGTAGTCGCTCCAGTGAATGTTGAGAATAATGCGGAGACAACGCTGATGGAAACACTCCAGGAGTCGCATATATAGCAATATGGCCTCGATGCTGGTGATCTCCGCCTGTTTAGGAACCTCAACATTTGAGACGTAGTCGCTCCAGTGAATGTTGAGAATAATACGGAGACAACGCTGATGGAAACACTCCAGGAGTCGCATATATAGCAATATGGCCTCGATGCTGGTGATCTCCGCCTGTTTAGGAACCTCAACATTTGAGACGTAGTCGCTTCAGTGAATGTTGAGAATAATGCGGAGACAACGCTGATGGAAACACTCCAGGAGTCGCATATATAGCAATATGGCCTCGATGCTGGTGATCTCCGCCTGTTTAGGAACCTCAACATTTGAGACGTAGTCGCTTCAGTGAATGTTGAGAATAATACGGAGACAGCGCTGATGGAAACACTCCAGGAGTCGCATATATAGCAGTATGGCCTCGATGCTGGTGATCTCCGCCTGTTTAGGAACCTCAACATTTGAGACGTAGTCGCTCAGTGAATGTTGAGAATAATACGGAGACAGCGCTGATGGAAACACTCCAGGAGTCGCATATATAGCAGTATGGCTTCGATGCTGGTGATCTCCGCCTGTTTAGGAACCTCAACATTTGAGACGTAGTCGCTTCAGTGAATGTTGAGAATAATACGGAGACAGCGCTGATGGAAACACTCCAGGAGTCGCATATATAGCAGTATGGCCTCGATGCTGGTGATCTCCGCCTGTTTAGGAACCTCAACATTTGAGACGTAGTCGCTTCAGTGAATGTTGAGAATAATACGGAGACAGCGCTGATGGAAACACTCCAGGAGTCGCATATATAGCAGTATGGCCTCGATGCTGGTGATCTCCGCCTGTTTAGGAACCTCAACATTTGAGACGTAGTCGCTCCAGTGAATGTTGAGAATAATACGGAGACAGCGCTGATGGAAACACTCCAGGAGTCGCATATATAGCAGTATGGCTTCGATGCTGGTGATCTCCGCCTGTTTAGGAACCTCAACATTTGAGACGTAGTCGCTTCAGTGAATGTTGAGAATAATACGGAGACAGCGCTGATGGAAACACTCCAGGAGTCGCATATATAGCAGTATGGCCTCGATGCTGGTGATCTCCGCCTGTTTAGGAACCTCAACATTTGAGACGTAGTCGCTTCAGTGAATGTTGAGAATAATACGGAGACAGCGCTGATGGAAACACTCCAGGAGTCGCATATATAGCAGTATGGCCTCGATGCTGGTGATCTCCGCCTGTTTAGGAACCTCAACATTTGAGACGTAGTCGCTTCAGTGAATGTTGAGAATAATACGGAGACAGCGCTGATGGAAACACTCCAGGAGTCGCATATATAGCAATATGGCCTCGATACTGGTGATCTCCGCCTGTTTAGAAACCTCAACATTTGAGACGTAGTCGCTCCAGTGAATGTTGAGAATAATGCGGAGACAACGCTGATGGAAACACTCCAGGAGTCGCATATATAGCAATATGGCTTCGATGCTGGTGATCTCCGCCTGTTTAGGAACCTCAACATTTGAGACGTAGTCGCTTCAGTGAATGTTGAGAATAATACGGAGACAACGCTGATGGAAACACTCCAGGAGTCGCATATATAGCAATATGGCCTCGATACTAATGATCTCCGCCTGTTTAGGAACCTCAACATTTGAGACGTAGTCGCTCCAGTGAATGTTGAGAATAATACGGAGACAACGCTGATGGAAACACTCCAGGAGTCGCATATATAGCAGTATGGCCTCGATGCTGGTGATCTCCGCCTGTTTAGGAACCTCAACATTTGAGACGTAGTCGCTTCAGTGAATGTTGAGAATAATACGGAGACAACGCTGATGGAAACACTCCAGGAGTCGCATATATAGCAGTATGGCCTCGATGCTGGTGATCTCCGCCTGTTTAGGAACCTCAACATTTGAGACGTAGTCGCTCCAGTGAATCGTTGAGAATAATACGGAGACAACGCTGATGGAAACACTCCAGGAGTCGCATATATAGCAGTATGGCCTCGATACTGGTGATCTCCGCCTGTTTAGGAACCTCAACATTTGAGACGTAGTCGCTCCAGTGAATGTTGAGAATAATACGGAGACAGCGCTGATGGAAACACTCCAGGAGTCGCATATATAGCAGTATGGCCTCGATGCTGGTGATCTCCGCCTGTTTAGGAACCTCAACATTTGAGACGTAGTCGCTCCAGTGAATGTTGAGAATAATACGGAGACAGCGCTGATGGAAACACTCCAGGAGTCGCATATATAGCAGTATGGCCTCGATGCTGGTGATCTCCGCCTGTTTAGGAACCTCAACATTTGAGACGTAGTCGCTCAGTGAATGTTGAGAATAATACGGAGACAGCGCTGATGGAAACACTCCAGGAGTCGCATATATAGCAGTATGGCCTCGATGCTGGTGATCTCCGCCTGTTTAGGAACCTCAACATTTGAGACGTAGTCGCTCCAGTGAATGTTGAGAATAATACGGAGACAGCGCTGATGGAAACACTCCAGGAGTCGCATATATAGCAGTATGGCTTCGATGCTGGTGATCTCCGCCTGTTTAGGAACCTCAACATTTGAGACGTAGTCGCTCCAGTGAATGTTGAGAATAATACGGAGACAGCGCTGATGGAAACACTCCAGGAGTCGCATATATAGCAGTATGGCCTCGATGCTGGTGATCTCCGCCTGTTTAGGAACCTCAACATTTGAGACGTAGTCGCTCCAGTGAATGTTGAGAATAATACGGAGACAACGCTGATGGAAACACTCCAGGAGTCGCATATATAACAGTATGGCTTCGATGCTGGTGATCTCCGCCTGTTTAGGAACCTCAACATTTGAGACGTAGTCGCTTCAGTGAATGTTGAGAATAATACGGAGACAGCGCTGATGGAAACACTCCAGGAGTCGCATATATAGCAGTATGGCCTCGATGCTGGTGATCTCCGCCTGTTTAGGAACCTCAACATTTGAGACGTAGTCGCTCCAGTGAATGTTGAGAATAATACGGAGACAGCGCTGATGGAAACACTCCAGGAGTCGCATATATAGCAGTATGGCCTCGATACTGGTGATCTCCGCCTGTTTAGGAACCTCAACATTTGAGACGTAGTCGCTTCAGTGAATGTTGAGAATAATACGGAGACAGTGCTGATGGAAACACTCCAGGAGTCGCATATATAGCAATATGGCCTCGATACTGGTGATCTCCGCCTGTTTAGGAACCTCAACATTTGAGACGTAGTCGCTCCAGTGAATATTGAGAATAATGCGGAGACAGCGCTGATGGAAACACTCCAGGAGTCGCATATATAGCAATATGACCTCGATGCTGGTGATCTCCGCCTGTTTAGGAACCTCAACATTTGAGACGTAGTCGCTTCAGTGAATGTTGAGAATAATACGGAGACAACGCTGATGGAAACGCTCCAGGAGTCGCATATATAGCAGTATGGCCTCGATGCTGGTGATCTCCGCCTGTTTAGGAACCTCAACATTTGAGACGTAGTCGCTTCAGTGAATGTTGAGAATAATACGGAGACAACGCTGATGGAAACACTCCAGGAGTCGCATATATAGCAATATGGCCTCGATGCTGGTGATCTCCGCCTGTTTAGGAACCTCAACATTTGAGACGTAGTCGCTTCAGTGAATGTTGAGAATAATACGGAGACAACGCTGATGGAAACACTCCAGGAGTCGCATATATAGCAGTATGGCCTCGATACTGGTGATCTCCGCCTGTTTAGGAACCTCAACATTTGAGACGTAGTCGCTTCAGTGAATGTTGAGAATAATACGGAGACAACGCTGATGGAAACACTCCAGGAGTCGCATATATAGCAGTATGGCCTCGATACTGGTGATCTCCGTCTGTTTAGGAACCTCAACATTTGAGACGTAGTCGCTCCAGTGAATGTTGAGAATAATGCGGAGACAACGCTGATGGAAACACTCCAGGAGTCGCATATATAGCAATATGGCCTCGATGCTGGTGATCTCCGCCTGTTTAGGAACCTCAACATTTGAGACGTAGTCGCTCCAGTGAATGTTGAGAATAATGCGGAGACAACGCTGATGGAAACACTCCAGGAGTCGCATATATAGCAATATGGCCTCGATGCTGGTGATCTCCGCCTGTTTAGGAACCTCAACATTTGAGACGTAGTCGCTTCAGTGAATGTTGAGAATAATACGGAGACAACGCTGATGGAAACACTCCAGGAGTCGCATATATAGCAATATGGCCTCGATACTGGTGATCTCCGCCTGTTTAGGAACCTCAACATTTGAGACGTAGTCGCTTCAGTGAATGTTGAGAATAATGCGGAGACAACGCTGATGGAAACACTCCAGGAGTCGCATATATAGCAGTATGGCCTCGATGCTGGTGATCTCCGCCTGTTTAGGGACCTCAACATTTGAGACGTAGTCGCTTCAGTGAATGTTGAGAATAATACGGAGACAACGCTGATGGAAACACTCCAGGAGTCGCATATATAGCAGTATGGCCTCGATACTGGTGATCTCCGCCTGTTTAGGAACCTCAACATTTGAGACGTAGTCGCTCCAGTGAATGTTGAGAATAATGCGGAGACAACGCTGATGGAAACACTCCAGGAGTCGCATATATAGCAATATGGCCTCGATGCTGGTGATCTCCGCCTGTTTAGGAACCTCAACATTTGAGACGTAGTCGCTTCAGTGAATGTTGAGAATAATGCGGAGACAACGCTGATGGAAACACTCCAGGAGTCGCATATATAGCAGTATGGCCTCGATACTGGTGATCTCCGCCTGTTTAGGAACCTCAACATTTGAGACGTAGTCGCTTCAGTGAATGTTGAGAATAATACGGAGACAACGCTGATGGAAACACTCCAGGAGTCGCATATATAGCAATATGGCCTCGATGCTGGTGATCTCCGCCTGTTTAGGAACCTCAACATTTGAGACGTAGTCGCTCCAGTGAATGTTGAGAATAATGCGGAGACAACGCTGATGGAAACACTCCAGGAGTCGCATATATAGCAATATGGCCTCGATGCTGGTGATCTCCGCCTGTTTAGGAACCTCAACATTTGAGACGTAGTCGCTTCAGTGAATGTTGAGAATAATACGGAGACAACGCTGATGGAAACACTCCAGGAGTCGCATATATAGCAGTATGGCCTCGATACTGGTGATCTCCGCCTGTTTAGAAACCTCAACATTTGAGACGTAGTCGCTTCAGTGAATGTTGAGAATAATACGGAGACAGCGCTGATGGAAACACTCCAGGAGTCGCATATATAGCAGTATGGCCTCGATGCTGGTGATCTCCGCCTGTTTAGGAACCTCAACATTTGAGACGTAGTCGCTCCAGTGAATGTTGAGAATAATACGGAGACAGCGCTGATGGAAACACTCCAGGAGTCGCATATATAGCAGTATGGCTTCGATGCTGGTGATCTCCGCCTGTTTAGGAACCTCAACATTTGAGACGTAGTCGCTTCAGTGAATGTTGAGAATAATACGGAGACAGCGCTGATGGAAACACTCCAGGAGTCGCATATATAGCAGTATGGCCTCGATGCTGGTGATCTCCGCCTGTTTAGGAACCTCAACATTTGAGACGTAGTCGCTTCAGTGAATGTTGAGAATAATACGGAGACAGCGCTGATGGAAACACTCCAGGAGTCGCATATATAGCAGTATGGCTTCGATGCTGGTGATCTCCGCCTGTTTAGAAACCTCAACATTTGAGACGTAGTCGCTCCAGTGAATGTTGAGAATAATACGGAGACAGCGCTGATGGAAACACTCCAGGAGTCGCATATATAGCAGTATGGCTTCGATGCTGGTGATCTCCGCCTGTTTAGGAACCTCAACATTTGAGACGTAGTCGCTTCAGTGAATGTTGAGAATAATACGGAGACAGCGCTGATGGAAACACTCCAGGAGTCGCATATATAGCAGTATGGCCTCGATGCTGGTGATCTCCGCCTGTTTAGGAACCTCAACATTTGAGACGTAGTCGCTTCAGTGAATGTTGAGAATAATACGGAGACAGCGCTGATGGAAACACTCCAGGAGTCGCATATATAGCAATATGGCCTCGATACTGGTGATCTCCGCCTGTTTAGGAACCTCAACATTTGAGACGTAGTCGCTCCAGTGAATGTTGAGAATAATGCGGAGACAACGCTGATGGAAACACTCCAGGAGTCGCATATATAGCAATATGGCCTCGATGCTGGTGATCTCCGCCTGTTTAGGAACCTCAACATTTGAGACGTAGTCGCTCCAGTGAATGTTGAGAATAATGCGGAGACAGCGCTGATGGAAACACTCCAGGAGTCGCATATATAGCAATATGGCCTCGATGCTGGTGATCTCCGCCTGTTTAGGAACCTCAACATTTGAGACGTAGTCGCTTCAGTGAATGTTGAGAATAATACGGAGACAACGCTGATGGAAACACTCCAGGAGTCGCATATATAGCAATATGGCCTCGATACTGGTGATCTCCGCCTGTTTAGGAACCTCAACATTTGAGACGTAGTCGCTCCAGTGAATGTTGAGAATAATGCGGAGACAACGCTGATGGAAACACTCCAGGAGTCGCATATATAGCAGTATGGCCTCGATGCTGGTGATCTCCGCCTGTTTAGGGACCTCAACATTTGAGACGTAGTCGCTTCAGTGAATGTTGAGAATAATACGGAGACAACGCTGATGGAAACACTCCAGGAGTCGCATATATAGCAGTATGGCCTCGATACTGGTGATCTCCGCCTGTTTAGGAACCTCAACATTTGAGACGTAGTCGCTTCAGTGAATGTTGAGAATAATGCGGAGACAACGCTGATGGAAACACTCCAGGAGTCGCATATATAGCAATATGGCCTCGATGCTGGTGATCTCCGCCTGTTTAGGAACCTCAACATTTGAGACGTAGTCGCTTCAGTGAATGTTGAGAATAATGCGGAGACAACGCTGATGGAAACACTCCAGGAGTCGCATATATAGCAGTATGGCCTCGATACTGGTGATCTCCGCCTGTTTAGGAACCTCAACATTTGAGACGTAGTCGCTTCAGTGAATGTTGAGAATAATACGGAGACAACGCTGATGGAAACACTCCAGGAGTCGCATATATAGCAATATGGCCTCGATGCTGGTGATCTCCGCCTGTTTAGGAACCTCAACATTTGAGACGTAGTCGCTCCAGTGAATGTTGAGAATAATACGGAGACAACGCTGATGGAAACACTCCAGGAGTCGCATATATAGCAATATGGCCTCGATGCTGGTGATCTCCGCCTGTTTAGGAACCTCAACATTTGAGACGTAGTCGCTTCAGTGAATGTTGAGAATAATACGGAGACAACGCTGATGGAAACACTCCAGGAGTCGCATATATAGCAGTATGGCCTCGATACTGGTGATCTCCGCCTGTTTAGGAACCTCAACATTTGAGACGTAGTCGCTCCAGTGAATGTTGAGAATAATGCGGAGACAGCGCTGATGGAAACACTCCAGGAGTCGCATATATAGCAATATGGCCTCGATGCTGGTGATCTCCGCCTGTTTAGGAACCTCAACATTTGAGACGTAGTCGCTTCAGTGAATGTTGAGAATAATACGGAGACAACGCTGATGGAAACACTCCAGGAGTCGCATATATAGCAGTATGGCCTCGATACTGGTGATCTCCGCCTGTTTAGAAACCTCAACATTTGAGACGTAGTCGCTTCAGTGAATGTTGAGAATAATACGGAGACAGCGCTGATGGAAACACTCCAGGAGTCGCATATATAGCAGTATGGCCTCGATGCTGGTGATCTCCGCCTGTTTAGGAACCTCAACATTTGAGACGTAGTCGCTCCAGTGAATGTTGAGAATAATACGGAGACAGCGCTGATGGAAACACTCCAGGAGTCGCATATATAGCAGTATGGCCTCGATGCTGGTGATCTCCGCCTGTTTAGGAACCTCAACATTTGAGACGTAGTCGCTTCAGTGAATGTTGAGAATAATACGGAGACAGCGCTGATGGAAACACTCCAGGAGTCGCATATATAGCAGTATGGCCTCGATGCTGGTGATCTCCGCCTGTTTAGGAACCTCAACATTTGAGACGTAGTCGCTTCAGTGAATGTTGAGAATAATACGGAGACAGCGCTGATGGAAACACTCCAGGAGTCGCATATATAGCAGTATGGCTTCGATGCTGGTGATCTCCGCCTGTTTAGAAACCTCAACATTTGAGACGTAGTCGCTCCAGTGAATGTTGAGAATAATACGGAGACAGCGCTGATGGAAACACTCCAGGAGTCGCATATATAGCAGTATGGCCTCGATGCTGGTGATCTCCGCCTGTTTAGGAACCTCAACATTTGAGACGTAGTCGCTTCAGTGAATGTTGAGAATAATACGGAGACAGCGCTGATGGAAACACTCCAGGAGTCGCATATATAGCAGTATGGCCTCGATACTGGTGATCTCCGCCTGTTTAGGAACCTCAACATTTGAGACGTAGTCGCTTCAGTGAATGTTGAGAATAATACGGAGACAGCGCTGATGGAAACACTCCAGGAGTCGCATATATAGCAGTATGGCCTCGATGCTGGTGATCTCCGCCTGTTTAGGAACCTCAACATTTGAGACGTAGTCGCTTCAGTGAATGTTGAGAATAATACGGAGACAGCGCTGATGGAAACACTCCAGGAGTCGCATATATAGCAATATGGCCTCGATACTGGTGATCTCCGCCTGTTTAGGAACCTCAACATTTGAGACGTAGTCGCTCCAGTGAATGTTGAGAATAATGCGGAGACAACGCTGATGGAAACACTCCAGGAGTCGCATATATAGCAATATGGCCTCGATGCTGGTGATCTCCGCCTGTTTAGGAACCTCAACATTTGAGACGTAGTCGCTTCAGTGAATGTTGAGAATAATGCGGAGACAACGCTGATGGAAACACTCCAGGAGTCGCATATATAGCAGTATGGCCTCGATACTGGTGATCTCCGCCTGTTTAGGGACCTCAACATTTGAGACGTAGTCGCTCCAGTGAATGTTGAGAATAATACGGAGACAACGCTGATGGAAACACTCCAGGAGTCGCATATATAGCAATATGGCCTCGATGCTGGTGATCTCCGCCTGTTTAGGGACCTCAACATTTGAGACGTAGTCGCTTCAGTGAATGTTGAGAATAATGCGGAGACAACGCTGATGGAAACACTCCAGGAGTCGCATATATAGCAATATGGCCTCGATGCTGGTGATCTCCGCCTGTTTAGGAACCTCAACATTTGAGACGTAGTCGCTTCAGTGAATGTTGAGAATAATGCGGAGACAGCGCTGATGGAAACACTCCAGGAGTCGCATATATAGCAGTATGGCCTCGATACTGGTGATCTCCGCCTGTTTAGGAACCTCAACATTTGAGACGTAGTCGCTCCAGTGAATGTTGAGAATAATGCGGAGACAACGCTGATGGAAACACTCCAGGAGTCGCATATATAGCAATATGGCCTCGATGCTGGTGATCTCCGCCTGTTTAGGAACCTCAACATTTGAGACGTAGTCGCTTCAGTGAATGTTGAGAATAATACGGAGACAGCGCTGATGGAAACACTCCAGGAGTCGCATATATAGCAGTATGGCCTCGATACTGGTGATCTCCGCCTGTTTAGGAACCTCAACATTTGAGACGTAGTCGCTTCAGTGAATGTTGAGAATAATACGGAGACAACGCTGATGGAAACACTCCAGGAGTCGCATATATAGCAATATGGCCTCGATGCTGGTGATCTCCGCCTGTTTAGGAACCTCAACATTTGAGACGTAGTCGCTTCAGTGAATGTTGAGAATAATGCGGAGACAACGCTGATGGAAACACTCCAGGAGTCGCATATATAGCAATATGGCCTCGATGCTGGTGATCTCCGCCTGTTTAGGAACCTCAACATTTGAGACGTAGTCGCTCCAGTGAATGTTGAGAATAATGCGGAGACAACGCTGATGGAAACACTCCAGGAGTCGCATATATAGCAATATGGCCTCGATGCTGGTGATCTCCGCCTGTTTAGGAACCTCAACATTTGAGACGTAGTCGCTTCAGTGAATGTTGAGAATAATACGGAGACAACGCTGATGGAAACACTCCAGGAGTCGCATATATAGCAGTATGGCCTCGATACTGGTGATCTCCGCCTGTTTAGGAACCTCAACATTTGAGACGTAGTCGCTTCAGTGAATGTTGAGAATAATACGGAGACAACGCTGATGGAAACACTCCAGGAGTCGCATATATAGCAGTATGGCCTCGATACTGGTGATCTCCGCCTGTTTAGGAACCTCAACATTTGAGACGTAGTCGCTCCAGTGAATGTTGAAAATAATGCGGAGACAACGCTGATGGAAACACTCCAGGAGTCGCATATATAGCAATATGGCCTCGATGCTGGTGATCTCCGCCTGTTTAGGAACCTCAACATTTGAGACGTAGTCGCTTCAGTGAATGTTGAGAATAATGCGGAGACAACGCTGATGGAAACACTCCAGGAGTCGCATATATAGCAATATGGCCTCGATGCTGGTGATCTCCGCCTGTTTAGGAACCTCAACATTTGAGACGTAGTCGCTTCAGTGAATGTTGAGGATAATACGGAGACAGCGCTGATGGAAACACTCCAGGAGTCGCATATATAGCAATATGGCCTCGATGCTGGTGATCTCCGCCTGTTTAGGGACCTCAACATTTGAGACGTAGTCGCTCCAGTGAATGTTGAGAATAATACGGAGACAACGCTGATGAAAACACTCCAGGAGTCGCATATATAGCAATATGGCCTCGATGCTGGTGATCTCCGCCTGTTTAGGAACCTCAACATTTGAGACGTAGTCGCTTCAGTGAATGTTGAGAATAATGCGGAGACAACGCTGATGGAAACACTCCAGGAGTCGCATATATAGCAATATGGCCTCGATGCTGGTGATCTCCGCCTGTTTAGGAACCTCAACATTTGAGACGTAGTCGCTCCAGTGAATGTTGAGAATAATGCGGAGACAACGCTGATGGAAACACTCCAGGAGTCGCATATATAGCAATATGGCCTCGATGCTGGTGATCTCCGCCTGTTTAGGAACCTCAACATTTGAGACGTAGTCGCTCCAGTGAATGTTGAGAATAATGCGGAGACAACGCTGATGGAAACACTCCAGGAGTCGCATATATAGCAATATGGCCTCGATGCTGGTGATCTCCGCCTGTTTAGGAACCTCAACATTTGAGACGTAGTCGCTCCAGTGAATGTTGAGAATAATACGGAGACAACGCTGATGGAAACACTCCAGGAGTCGCATATATAGCAATATGGCCTCGATGCTGGTGATCTCCGCCTGTTTAGGAACCTCAACATTTGAGACGTAGTCGCTCCAGTGAATGTTGAGAATAATACGGAGACAACGCTGATGGAAACACTCCAGGAGTCGCATATATAGCAATATGGCCTCGATGCTGGTGATCTCCGCCTGTTTAGGAACCTCAACATTTGAGACGTAGTCGCTCCAGTGAATGTTGAGAATAATACGGAGACAACGCTGATGGAAACACTCCAGGAGTCGCATATATAGCAATATGGCCTCGATGCTGGTGATCTCCGCCTGTTTAGGAACCTCAACATTTGAGACGTAGTCGCTCCAGTGAATGTTGAGAATAATGCGGAGACAACGCTGATGGAAACACTCCAGGAGTCGCATATATAGCAATATGGCCTCGATGCTGGTGATCTCCGCCTGTTTAGGAACCTCAACATTTGAGACGTAGTCGCTCCAGTGAATGTTGAGAATAATGCGGAGACAACGCTGATGGAAACACTCCAGGAGTCGCATATATAGCAATATGGCCTCGATGCTGGTGATCTCCGCCTGTTTAGGAACCTCAACATTTGAGACGTAGTCGCTTCAGTGAATGTTGAGAATAATACGGAGACAACGCTGATGGAAACACTCCAGGTGTCGCATATATAGCAATATGGCCTCGATGCTGGTGATCTCCGCCTGTTTAGGAACCTCAACATTTGAGACGTAGTCGCTCCAGTGAATGTTGAGAATAATACGGAGACAACGCTGATGAAAACACTCCAGGAGTCGCATATATAGCAATATGGCCTCGATGCTGGTGATCTCCGCCTGTTTAGGAACCTCAACATTTGAGACGTAGTCGCTCCAGTGAATGTTGAGAATAATGCGGAGACAACGCTGATGGAAACACTCCAGGAGTCGCATATATAGCAATATGGCCTCGATGCTGGTGATCTCCGCCTGTTTAGGAACCTCAACATTTGAGACGTAGTCGCTCCAGTGAATGTTGAGAATAATACGGAGACAACGCTGATGAAAACACTCCAGGAGTCGCATATATAGCAATATGGCCTCGATGCTGGTGATCTCCGCCTGTTTAGGAACCTCAACATTTGAGACGTAGTCGCTCCAGTGAATGTTGAGAATAATGCGGAGACAACGCTGATGGAAACACTCCAGGTGTCGCATATATAGCAATATGGCCTCGATGCTGGTGATCTCCGCCTGTTTAGGGACCTCAACATTTGAGACGTAGTCGCTCCAGTGAATGTTGAGAATAATACGGAGACAACGCTGATGAAAACACTCCAGGAGTCGCATATATAGCAATATGGCCTCGATGCTGGTGATCTCCGCCTGTTTAGGAACCTCAACATTTGAGACGTAGTCGCTCCAGTGAATGTTGAGAATAATGCGGAGACAACGCTGATGGAAACACTCCAGGAGTCGCATATATAGCAATATGGCCTCGATGCTGGTGATCTCCGCCTGTTTAGGAACCTCAACATTTGAGACGTAGTCACTCCAGTGAATGTTGAGAATAATGCGGAGACAACGCTGATGGAAACACTCCAGGAGTCGCATATATAGCAGTATGGCCTCGATACTGGTGATCTCCGCCTGTTTAGGAACCTCAACATTTGAGACGTAGTCGCTTCAGTGAATGTTGAGAATAATACGGAGACAACGCTGATGGAAACACTCCAGGTGTCGCATATATAGCAATATGGCCTCGATGCTGGTGATCTCCGCCTGTTTAGGGACCTCAACATTTGAGACGTAGTCGCTCCAGTGAATGTTGAGAATAATACGGAGACAACGCTGATGAAAACACTCCAGGAGTCGCATATATAGCAATATGGCCTCGATGCTGGTGATCTCCGCCTGTTTAGGAACCTCAACATTTGAGACGTAGTCGCTCCAGTGAATGTTGAGAATAATACGGAGACAACGCTGATGAAAACACTCCAGGAGTCGCATATATAGCAATATGGCCTCGATGCTGGTGATCTCCGCCTGTTTAGGAACCTCAACATTTGAGACGTAGTCGCTCCAGTGAATGTTGAGAATAATACGGAGACAACGCTGATGGAAACACTCCAGGTGTCGCATATATAGCAATATGGCCTCGATGCTGGTGATCTCCGCCTGTTTAGGGACCTCAACATTTGAGACGTAGTCGCTCCAGTGAATGTTGAGAATAATACGGAGACAACGCTGATGAAAACACTCCAGGAGTCGCATATATAGCAATATGGCCTCGATGCTGGTGATCTCCGCCTGTTTAGGAACCTCAACATTTGAGACGTAGTCGCTCCAGTGAATGTTGAGAATAATACGGAGACAACGCTGATGAAAACACTCCAGGAGTCGCATATATAGCAATATGGCCTCGATGCTGGTGATCTCCGCCTGTTTAGGAACCTCAACATTTGAGACGTAGTCGCTCCAGTGAATGTTGAAAATAATACGGAGACAACGCTGATGGAAACACTCCAGGAGTCGCATATATAGCAATATGTCCTCGATGCTGGTGATCTCCGCCTGTTTAGGAACCTCAACATTTGAGACGTAGTCGCTCCAGTGAATGTTGAGAATAATGCGGAGACAACGCTGATGGAAACACTCCAGGAGTCGCATATATAGCAGTATGGCCTCGATGCTGGTGATCTCCGCCTGTTTAGGAACCTCAACATTTGAGACGTAGTCGCTTCAGTGAATGTTGAGAATAATGCGGAGACAACGCTGATGGAAACACTCCAGGAGTCGCATATATAGCAATATGGCCTCGATGCTGGTGATCTCCGCCTGTTTAGGAACCTCAACATTTGAGACGTAGTCGCTTCAGTGAATGTTGAGAATAATACGGAGACAGCGCTGATGGAAACACTCCAGGAGTCGCATATATAGCAATATGGCCTCGATGCTGGTGATCTCCGCCTGTTTAGGAACCTCAACATTTGAGACGTAGTCGCTTCAGTGAATGTTGAGAATAATACGGAGACAGCGCTGATGGAAACACTCCAGGAGTCGCATATATAGCAGTATGGCCTCGATACTGGTGATCTCCGCCTGTTTAGGAACCTCAACATTTGAGACGTAGTCGCTCCAGTGAATGTTGAGAATAATGCGGAGACAACGCTGATGGAAACACTCCAGGAGTCGCATATATAGCAATATGGCCTCGATGCTGGTGATCTCCGCCTGTTTAGGAACCTCAACATTTGAGACGTAGTCGCTTCAGTGAATGTTGAGAATAATACGGAGACAGCGCTGATGGAAACACTCCAGGAGTCGCATATATAGCAGTATGGCCTCGATACTGGTGATCTCCGCCTGTTTAGGAACCTCAACATTTGAGACGTAGTCGCTTCAGTGAATGTTGAGAATAATGCGGAGACAACGCTGATGGAAACACTCCAGGAGTCGCATATATAGCAATATGGCCTCGATGCTGGTGATCTCCGCCTGTTTAGGAACCTCAACATTTGAGACGTAGTCGCTCCAGTGAATGTTGAGAATAATGCGGAGACAACGCTGATGGAAACACTCCAGGAGTCGCATATATAGCAATATGGCCTCGATGCTGGTGATCTCCGCCTGTTTAGGAACCTCAACATTTGAGACGTAGTCGCTTCAGTGAATGTTGAGAATAATGCGGAGACAACGCTGATGGAAACACTCCAGGAGTCGCATATATAGCAATATGGCCTCGATGCTGGTGATCTCCGCCTGTTTAGGAACCTCAACATTTGAGACGTAGTCGCTCCAGTGAATGTTGAGAATAATGCGGAGACAACGCTGATGGAAACACTCCAGGAGTCGCATATATAGCAATATGGCCTCGATGCTGGTGATCTCCGCCTGTTTAGGAACCTCAACATTTGAGACGTAGTCGCTTCAGTGAATGTTGAGAATAATACGGAGACAACGCTGATGGAAACACTCCAGGAGTCGCATATATAGCAGTATGGCCTCGATACTGGTGATCTCCGCCTGTTTAGGAACCTCAACATTTGAGACGTAGTCGCTTCAGTGAATGTTGAGAATAATACGGAGACAACGCTGATGGAAACACTCCAGGAGTCGCATATATAGCAGTATGGCCTCGATACTGGTGATCTCCGCCTGTTTAGGAACCTCAACATTTGAGACGTAGTCGCTCCAGTGAATGTTGAGAATAATGCGGAGACAACGCTGATGGAAACACTCCAGGAGTCGCATATATAGCAATATGGCCTCGATGCTGGTGATCTCCGCCTGTTTAGGAACCTCAACATTTGAGACGTAGTCGCTTCAGTGAATGTTGAGAATAATGCGGAGACAACGCTGATGGAAACACTCCAGGAGTCGCATATATAGCAATATGGCCTCGATGCTGGTGATCTCCGCCTGTTTAGGAACCTCAACATTTGAGACGTAGTCGCTTCAGTGAATGTTGAGAATAATACGGAGACAGCGCTGATGGAAACACTCCAGGAGTCGCATATATAGCAGTATGGCCTCGATGCTGGTGATCTCCGCCTGTTTAGGAACCTCAACATTTGAGACGTAGTCGCTCCAGTGAATGTTGAGAATAATACGGAGACAGCGCTGATGGAAACACTCCAGGAGTCGCATATATAGCAGTATGGCTTCGATGCTGGTGATCTCCGCCTGTTTAGGAACCTCAACATTTGAGACGTAGTCGCTTCAGTGAATGTTGAGAATAATACGGAGACAGCGCTGATGGAAACACTCCAGGAGTCGCATATATAGCAGTATGGCCTCGATGCTGGTGATCTCCGCCTGTTTAGGAACCTCAACATTTGAGACGTAGTCGCTTCAGTGAATGTTGAGAATAATACGGAGACAGCGCTGATGGAAACACTCCAGGAGTCGCATATATAGCAGTATGGCTTCGATGCTGGTGATCTCCGCCTGTTTAGAAACCTCAACATTTGAGACGTAGTCGCTCCAGTGAATGTTGAGAATAATACGGAGACAGCGCTGATGGAAACACTCCAGGAGTCGCATATATAGCAGTATGGCTTCGATGCTGGTGATCTCCGCCTGTTTAGGAACCTCAACATTTGAGACGTAGTCGCTTCAGTGAATGTTGAGAATAATACGGAGACAGCGCTGATGGAAACACTCCAGGAGTCGCATATATAGCAGTATGGCCTCGATGCTGGTGATCTCCGCCTGTTTAGGAACCTCAACATTTGAGACGTAGTCGCTTCAGTGAATGTTGAGAATAATACGGAGACAGCGCTGATGGAAACACTCCAGGAGTCGCATATATAGCAGTATGGCCTCGATGCTGGTGATCTCCGCCTGTTTAGGAACCTCAACATTTGAGACGTAGTCGCTTCAGTGAATGTTGAGAATAATACGGAGACAGCGCTGATGGAAACACTCCAGGAGTCGCATATATAGCAATATGGCCTCGATACTGGTGATCTCCGCCTGTTTAGGAACCTCAACATTTGAGACGTAGTCGCTCCAGTGAATGTTGAGAATAATGCGGAGACAACGCTGATGGAAACACTCCAGGAGTCGCATATATAGCAATATGGCCTCGATGCTGGTGATCTCCGCCTGTTTAGGAACCTCAACATTTGAGACGTAGTCGCTTCAGTGAATGTTGAGAATAATGCGGAGACAACGCTGATGGAAACACTCCAGGAGTCGCATATATAGCAGTATGGCCTCGATACTGGTGATCTCCGCCTGTTTAGGGACCTCAACATTTGAGACGTAGTCGCTCCAGTGAATGTTGAGAATAATACGGAGACAACGCTGATGGAAACACTCCAGGAGTCGCATATATAGCAATATGGCCTCGATGCTGGTGATCTCCGCCTGTTTAGGGACCTCAACATTTGAGACGTAGTCGCTTCAGTGAATGTTGAGGATAATGCGGAGACAACGCTGATGGAAACACTCCAGGAGTCGCATATATAGCAATATGGCCTCGATGCTGGTGATCTCCGCCTGTTTAGGAACCTCAACATTTGAGACGTAGTCGCTTCAGTGAATGTTGAGAATAATACGGAGACAGCGCTGATGGAAACACTCCAGGAGTCGCATATATAGCAGTATGGCCTCGATACTGGTGATCTCCGCCTGTTTAGGAACCTCAACATTTGAGACGTAGTCGCTCCAGTGAATGTTGAGAATAATGCGGAGACAACGCTGATGGAAACACTCCAGGAGTCGCATATATAGCAATATGGCCTCGATGCTGGTGATCTCCGCCTGTTTAGGAACCTCAACATTTGAGACGTAGTCGCTTCAGTGAATGTTGAGAATAATACGGAGACAGCGCTGATGGAAACACTCCAGGAGTCGCATATATAGCAGTATGGCCTCGATACTGGTGATCTCCGCCTGTTTAGGAACCTCAACATTTGAGACGTAGTCGCTCCAGTGAATGTTGAGAATAATGCGGAGACAACGCTGATGGAAACACTCCAGGAGTCGCATATATAGCAATATGGCCTCGATGCTGGTGATCTCCGCCTGTTTAGGAACCTCAACATTTGAGACGTAGTCGCTCCAGTGAATGTTGAGAATAATACGGAGACAACGCTGATGGAAACACTCCAGGAGTCGCATATATAGCAATATGGCCTCGATGCTGGTGATCTCCGCCTGTTTAGGAACCTCAACATTTGAGACGTAGTCGCTTCAGTGAATGTTGAGAATAATGCGGAGACAACGCTGATGGAAACACTCCAGGAGTCGCATATATAGCAATATGGCCTCGATGCTGGTGATCTCCGCCTGTTTAGGAACCTCAACATTTGAGACGTAGTCGCTTCAGTGAATGTTGAGAATAATACGGAGACAGCGCTGATGGAAACACTCCAGGAGTCGCATATATAGCAGTATGGCCTCGATGCTGGTGATCTCCGCCTGTTTAGGAACCTCAACATTTGAGACGTAGTCGCTCCAGTGAATGTTGAGAATAATACGGAGACAGCGCTGATGGAAACACTCCAGGAGTCGCATATATAGCAGTATGGCTTCGATGCTGGTGATCTCCGCCTGTTTAGGAACCTCAACATTTGAGACGTAGTCGCTTCAGTGAATGTTGAGAATAATACGGAGACAGCGCTGATGGAAACACTCCAGGAGTCGCATATATAGCAGTATGGCCTCGATGCTGGTGATCTCCGCCTGTTTAGGAACCTCAACATTTGAGACGTAGTCGCTTCAGTGAATGTTGAGAATAATACGGAGACAGCGCTGATGGAAACACTCCAGGAGTCGCATATATAGCAGTATGGCTTCGATGCTGGTGATCTCCGCCTGTTTAGAAACCTCAACATTTGAGACGTAGTCGCTCCAGTGAATGTTGAGAATAATACGGAGACAGCGCTGATGGAAACACTCCAGGAGTCGCATATATAGCAGTATGGCTTCGATGCTGGTGATCTCCGCCTGTTTAGAAACCTCAACATTTGAGACGTAGTCGCTTCAGTGAATGTTGAGAATAATACGGAGACAGCGCTGATGGAAACACTCCAGGAGTCGCATATATAGCAGTATGGCCTCGATGCTGGTGATCTCCGCCTGTTTAGGAACCTCAACATTTGAGACGTAGTCGCTTCAGTGAATGTTGAGAATAATACGGAGACAGCGCTGATGGAAACACTCCAGGAGTCGCATATATAGCAGTATGGCCTCGATACTGGTGATCTCCGCCTGTTTAGGAACCTCAACATTTGAGACGTAGTCGCTCCTGTGAATGTTGAGAATAATGCGGAGACAACGCTGATGGAAACACTCCAGGAGTCGCATATATAGCAATATGGCCTCGATGCTGGTGATCTCCGCCTGTTTAGGAACCTCAACATTTGAGACGTAGTCGCTCCAGTGAATGTTGAGAATAATACGGAGACAACGCTGATGGAAACACTCCAGGAGTCGCATATATAGCAATATGGCCTCGATGCTGGTGATCTCCGCCTGTTTAGGAACCTCAACATTTGAGACGTAGTCGCTTCAGTGAATGTTGAGAATAATACGGAGACAGCGCTGATGGAAACACTCCAGGAGTCGCATATATAGCAGTATGGCCTCGATGCTGGTGATCTCCGCCTGTTTAGGAACCTCAACATTTGAGACGTAGTCGCTTCAGTGAATGTTGAGAATAATACGGAGACAGCGCTGATGGAAACACTCCAGGAGTCGCATATATAGCAATATGGCCTCGATGCTGGTGATCTCCGCCTGTTTAGGAACCTCAACATTTGAGACGTAGTCGCTTCAGTGAATGTTGAGAATAATGCGGAGACAACGCTGATGGAAACACTCCAGGAGTCGCATATATAGCAATATGGCCTCGATGCTGGTGATCTCCGCCTGTTTAGGAACCTCAACATTTGAGACGTAGTCGCTTCAGTGAATGTTGAGAATAATACGGAGACAGCGCTGATGGAAACACTCCAGGAGTCGCATATATAGCAGTATGGCCTCGATGCTGGTGATCTCCGCCTGTTTAGGAACCTCAACATTTGAGACGTAGTCGCTTCAGTGAATGTTGAGAATAATACGGAGACAGCGCTGATGGAAACACTCCAGGAGTCGCATATATAGCAGTATGGCCTCGATGCTGGTGATCTCCGCCTGTTTAGGAACCTCAACATTTGAGACGTAGTCGCTTCAGTGAATGTTGAGAATAATACGGAGACAACGCTGATGGAAACACTCCAGGAGTCGCATATATAGCAATATGGCTTCGATGCTGGTGATCTCCGCCTGTTTAGGAACCTCAACATTTGAGACGTAGTCGCTTCAGTGAATGTTGAGAATAATACGGAGACAGCGCTGATGGAAACACTCCAGGAGTCGCATATATAGCAGTATGGCCTCGATACTGGTGATCTCCGCCTGTTTAGGAACCTCAACATTTGAGACGTAGTCGCTTCAGTGAATGTTGAGAATAATACGGAGACAACGCTGATGGAAACACTCCAGGAGTCGCATATATAGCAGTATGGCCTCGATGCTGGTGATCTCCGCCTGTTTAGGAACCTCAACATTTGAGACGTAGTCGCTTCAGTGAATGTTGAGAATAATACGGAGACAGCGCTGATGGAAACACTCCAGGAGTCGCATATATAGCAATATGGCCTCGATACTGGTGATCTCCGCCTGTTTAGGAACCTCAACATTTGAGACGTAGTCGCTTCAGTGAATGTTGAGAATAATGCGGAGACAACGCTGATGGAAACACTCCAGGAGTCGCATATATAGCAATATGGCCTCGATACTGGTGATCTCCGCCTGTTTAGGAACCTCAACATTTGAGACGTAGTCGCTTCAGTGAATGTTGAGAATAATACGGAGACAACGCTGATGGAAACACTCCAGGAGTCGCATATATAGCAGTATGGCCTCGATACTGGTGATCTCCGCCTGTTTAGGAACCTCAACATTTGAGACGTAGTCGCTTCAGTGAATGTTGAGAATAATACGGAGACAACGCTGATGGAAACACTCCAGGAGTCGCATATATAGCAGTATGGCCTCGATACTGGTGATCTCCGCCTGTTTAGGAACCTCAACATTTGAGACGTAGTCGCTTCAGTGAATGTTGAGAATAATACGGAGACAACGCTGATGGAAACACTCCAGGAGTCGCATATATAGCAGTATGGCCTCGATACTGGTGATCTCCGCCTGTTTAGGAACCTCAACATTTGAGACGTAGTCGCTTCAGTGAATGTTGAGAATAATACGGAGACAGCGCTGATGGAAAACACTCCAGGAGTCGCATATATAGCAGTATGGCCTCGATACTGGTGATCTCCGCCTGTTTAGGAACCTCAACATTTGAGACGTAGTCGCTCCAATGAATGTTGAGAATAATACGGAGACAACGCTGATGGAAACACTCCAGGAGTCGCATATATAGCAGTATGGCCTCGATACTGGTGATCTCCGCCTGTTTAGGAACCTCAACATTTGAGACGTAGTCGCTCCAGTGAATGTTGAGAATAATACGGAGACAACGCTGATGGAAACACTCCAGGAGTCGCATATATAGCAGTATGGCCTCGATACTGGTGATCTCCGCCTGTTTAGGAACCTCAACATTTGAGACGTAGTCGCTTCAGTGAATGTTGAGAATAATGCGGAGACAACGCTGATGGAAACGCTCCAGGAGTCGCATATATAGCAGTATGGCCTCGATGCTGGTGATCTCCGCCTGTTTAGGGACCTCAACATTTGAGACGTAGTCGCTCCAGTGAATGTTGAGAATAATACGGAGACAACGCTGATGGAAACGCTCCAGGAGTCGCATATACAGCAGTATGGCCTCGATGCTGGTGATCTCCGCCTGTTTAGGAACCTCAACATTTGAGACGTAGTCGCTCCAGTGAATGTTGAGAATAATACGGAGACAACGCTGATGGAAACACTCCAGGAGTCGCATATATAGCAGTATGGCCTCGATACTGGTGATCTCCGCCTGTTTAGGAACCTCAACATTTGAGATGTAGTCGCTTCAGTGAATGTTGAGAATAATGCGGAGACAACGCTGATGGAAACGCTCCAGGAGTCGCATATATAGCAGTATGGCCACGATGCTGGTGATCTCCGCCTGTTTAGGAACCTCAACATTTGAGACGTAGTCGCTCCAGTGAATGTTGAGAATAATACGGAGACAACGCTGATGGAAACACTCCAGGAGTCGCATATATAGCAGTATGGCCTCGATGCTGGTGATCTCCGCCTGTTTAGGAACCTCAACATTTGAGACGTAGTCGCTCCAGTGAATGTTGAGAATAATACGGAGACAACGCTGATGGAAACACTCCAGGAGTCGCATATATAGCAATATGGCCTCGATGCTGGTGATCTCCGCCTGTTTAGGAACCTCAACATTTGAGACGTAGTCGCTCCAGTGAATGTTGAGAATAATACGGAGACAACGCTGATGGAAACACTCCAGGAGTCGCATATATAGCAATATGGCCTCGATGCTGGTGATCTCCGCCTGTTTAGGGACCTCAACATTTGAGACGTAGTCGCTCCAGTGAATGTTGAGAATAATGCGGAGACAACGCTGATGGAAACGCTCCAGGAGTCGCATATATAGCAGTATGCCCTCGATACTGGTGATCTCCGCCTGTTTAGGGACCTCAACATTTGAGACGTAGTCGCTTCAGTGAATGTTGAGAATAATGCGGAGACAACGCTGATGGAAACGCTCCAGGAGTCGCATATATAGCAGTATGGCCACGATGCTGGTGATCTCCGCCTGTTTAGGAACCTCAACATTTGAGACGTAGTCGCTCCAGTGAATGTTGAGAATAATACGGAGACAACGCTGATGGAAACACTCCAGGAGTCGCATATATAGCAGTATGGCCTCGATGCTGGTGATCTCCGCCTGTTTAGGAACCTCAACATTTGAGACGTAGTCGCTCCAGTGAATGTTGAGAATAATACGGAGACAACGCTGATGGAAACACTCCAGGAGTCGCATATATAGCAGTATGGCCTCGATGCTGGTGATCTCCGCCTGTTTAGGGACCTCAACATTTGAGACGTAGTCGCTTCAGTGAATGTTGAGAATAATACGGAGACAACGCTGATGGAAACACTCCAGGAGTCGCATATATAGCAATATGGCCACGATGCTGGTGATCTCCGCCTGTTTAGGAACCTCAACATTTGAGACGTAGTCGCTCCAGTGAATGTTGAGAATAATGCGGAGACAACGCTGATGGAAACACTCCAGGAGTCGCATATATAGCAGTATGGCCTCGATGCTGGTGATCTCCGCCTGTTTAGGAACCTCAACATTTGAGACGTAGTCGCTCCAGTGAATGTTGAGAATAATACGGAGACAACGCTGATGGAAACACTCCAGGAGTCGCATATATAGCAATATGGCCTCGATGCTGGTGATCTCCGCCTGTTTAGGGACCTCAACATTTGAGACGTAGTCGCTCCAGTGAATGTTGAGAATAATACGGAGACAACGCTGATGGAAACACTCCAGGAGTCGCATATATAGCAATATGGCCTCGATGCTGGTGATCTCCGCCTGTTTAGGGACCTCAACATTTGAGACGTAGTCGCTCCAGTGAATGTTGAGAATAATGCGGAGACAACGCTGATGGAAACGCTCCAGGAGTCGCATATATAGCAGTATGGCCTCGATACTTGTGATCTCCGCCTGTTTAGGGACCTCAACATTTGAGACGTAGTCGCTTCAGTGAATGTTGAGAATAATGCGGAGACAACGCTGATGGAAACGCTCCAGGAGTCGCATATATAGCAGTATGGCCACGATGCTGGTGATCTCCGCCTGTTTAGGAACCTCAACATTTGAGACGTAGTCGCTCCAGTGAATGTTGAGAATAATACGGAGACAACGCTGATGGAAACACTCCAGGAGTCGCATATATAGCAGTATGGCCTCGATGCTGGTGATCTCCGCCTGTTTAGGAACCTCAACATTTGAGACGTAGTCGCTCCAGTGAATGTTGAGAATAATACGGAGACAGCGCTGATGGAAACACTCCAGGAGTCGCATATATAGCAGTATGGCCTCGATACTGGTGATCTCCGCCTGTTTAGGGACCTCAACATTTGAGACGTAGTCGCTTCAGTGAATGTTGAGAATAATGCGGAGACAACGCTGATGGAAACGCTCCAGGAGTCGCATATATAGCAATATGGCCACGATGCTGGTGATCTCCGCCTGTTTAGGAACCTCAACATTTGAGACGTAGTCGCTTCAGTGAATGTTGAGAATAATACGGAGACAACGCTGATGGAAACACTCCAGGAGTCGCATATATAGCAATATGGCCTCGATACTGGTGATCTCCGCCTGTTTAGGGACCTCAACATTTGAGACGTAGTCGCTTCAGTGAATGTTGAGAATAATGCGGAGACAACGCTGATGGAAACGCTCCAGGAGTCGCATATATAGCAGTATGGCCTCGATACTGGTGATCTCCGCCTGTTTAGGAACCTCAACATTTGAGACGTAGTCGCTTCAGTGAATGTTGAGAATAATGCGGAGACAACGCTGATGGAAACACTCCAGGAGTCGCATATATAGCAGTATGGCCTCGATACTGGTGATCTCCGCCTGTTTAGGGACCTCAACATTTGAGACGTAGTCGCTTCAGTGAATGTTGAGAATAATACGGAGACAGCGCTGATGGAAACACTCCAGGAGTCGCATATATAGCAGTATGGCCTCGATACTGGTGATCTCCGCCTGTTTAGAAACCTCAACATTTGAGACGTAGTCGCTTCAGTGAATGTTGAGAATAATGCGGAGACAACGCTGATGGAAACGCTCCAGGAGTCGCATATATAGCAATATGGCCTCGATGCTGGTGATCTCCGCCTGTTTAGGAACCTCAACATTTGAGACGTAGTCGCTCCAGTGAATGTTGAGAATAATACGGAGACAACGCTGATGGAAACACTCCAGGAGTCGCATATATAGCAGTATGGCCTCGATGCTGGTGATCTCCGCCTGTTTAGGAACCTCAACATTTGAGACGTAGTCGCTTCAGTGAATGTTGAGAATAATACGGAGACAACGCTGATGGAAACACTCCAGGAGTCGCATATATAGCAATATGGCCCCGATGCTGGTGATCTCCGCCTGTTTAGGGACCTCAACATTTGAGACGTAGTCGCTCCAGTGAATGTTGAGAATAATACGGAGACAACGCTGATGGAAACACTCCAGGAGTCGCATATATAGCAGTATGGCCTCGATGCTGGTGATCTCCGCCTGTTTAGGGACCTCAACATTTGAGACGTAGTCGCTCCAGTGAATGTTGAGAATAATACGGAGACAACGCTGATGGAAACACTCCAGGAGTCGCATATATAGCAGTATGGCCTCGATGCTGGTGATCTCCGCCTGTTTAGGGACCTCAACATTTGAGACGTAGTCGCTCCAGTGAATGTTGAGAATAATACGGAGACAACGCTGATGGAAACACTCCAGGAGTCGCATATATAGCAGTATGGCCTCGATGCTGGTGATCTCCGCCTGTTTAGGGACCTCAACATTTGAGACGTAGTCGCTCCAGTGAATGTTGAGAATAATACGGAGACAACGCTGATGGAAACACTCCAGGAGTCGCATATATAGCAATATGGCCTCGATGCTGGTGATCTCCGCCTGTTTAGGAACCTCAACATTTGAGACGTAGTCGCTCCAGTGAATGTTGAGAATAATACGGAGACAACGCTGATGGAAACACTCCAGGAGTCGCATATATAGCAATATGGCCCCGATGCTGGTGATCTCCGCCTGTTTAGGGACCTCAACATTTGAGACGTAGTCGCTCCAGTGAATGTTGAGAATAATGCGGAGACAACGCTGATGGAAACGCTCCAGGAGTCGCATATATAGCAATATGGCCTCGATGCTGGTGATCTCCGCCTGTTTAGGAACCTCAACATTTGAGACGTAGTCGCTCCAGTGAATGTTGAGAATAATACGGATACAACGCTGATGGAAACACTCCAGGAGTCGCATATATAGCAATATGGCCCCGATGCTGGTGATCTCCGCCTGTTTAGGGACCTCAACATTTGAGACGTAGTCGCTCCAGTGAATGTTGAGAATAATACGGAGACAACGCTGATGGAAACACTCCAGGAGTCGCATATATAGCAATATGACCTCGATGCTGGTGATCTCCGCCTGTTTAGGAACCTCAACATTTGAGACGTAGTCGCTCCAGTGAATGTTGAGAATAATACGGAGACAACGCTGATGGAAACACTCCAGGAGTCGCATATATAGCAATATGACCTCGATGCTGGTGATCTCCGCCTGTTTAGGAACCTCAACATTTGAGACGTAGTCGCTCCAGTGAATGTTGAGAATAATACGGAGACAACGCTGATGGAAACACTCCAGGAGTCGCATATATAGCAATATGGCCCCGATGCTGGTGATCTCCGCCTGTTTAGGGACCTCAACATTTGAGACGTAGTCGCTCCAGTGAATGTTGAGAATAATGCGGAGACAACGCTGATGGAAACGCTCCAGGAGTCGCATATATAGCAATATGGCCCCGATGCTGGTGATCTCCGCCTGTTTAGGGACCTCAACATTTGAGACGTAGTCGCTCCAGTGAATGTTGAGAATAATACGGAGACAACGCTGATGGAAACACTCCAGGAGTCGCATATATAGCAATATGACCTCGATGCTGGTGATCTCCGCCTGTTTAGGAACCTCAACATTTGAGACGTAGTCGCTCCAGTGAATGTTGAGAATAATACGGAGACAACGCTGATGGAAACACTCCAGGAGTCGCATATATAGCAATATGGCCCCGATGCTGGTGATCTCCGCCTGTTTAGGGACCTCAACATTTGAGACGTAGTCGCTCCAGTGAATGTTGAGAATAATGCGGAGACAACGCTGATGGAAACGCTCCAGGAGTCGCATATATAGCAATATGGCCCCGATGCTGGTGATCTCCGCCTGTTTAGGAACCTCAACATTTGAGACGTAGTCGCTCCAGTGAATGTTGAGAATAATACGGAGACAACGCTGATGGAAACACTCCAGGAGTCGCATATATAGCAATATGGCCCCGATGCTGGTGATCTCCGCCTGTTTAGGAACCTCAACATTTGAGACGTAGTCGCTCCAGTGAATGTTGAGAATAATACGGAGACAACGCTGATGGAAACACTCCAGGAGTCGCATATATAGCAGTATGGCCTCGATGCTGGTGATCTCCGCCTGTTTAGGGACCTCAACATTTGAGACGTAGTCGCTCCAGTGAATGTTGAGAATAATACGGAGACAACGCTGATGGAAACACTCCAGGAGTCGCATATATAGCAGTATGGCCTCGATGCTGGTGATCTCCGCCTGTTTAGGGACCTCAACATTTGAGACGTAGTCGCTCCAGTGAATGTTGAGAATAATGCGGAGACAACGCTGATGGAAACACTCCAGGAGTCGCATATATAGCAATATGGCCTCGATACTGGTGATCTCCGCCTGTTTAGGAACCTCAACATTTGAGACGTAGTCGCTCCAGTGAATGTTGAGAATAATACGGAGACAACGCTGATGGAAACACTCCAGGAGTCGCATATATAGCAGTATGGCCTCGATGCTGGTGATCTCCGCCTGTTTAGGAACCTCAACATTTGAGACGTAGTCGCTCCAGTGAATGTTGAGAATAATACGGAGACAACGCTGATGGAAACACTCCAGGAGTCGCATATATAGCAGTATGGCCTCGATGCTGGTGATCTCCGCCTGTTTAGGGACCTCAACATTTGAGACGTAGTCGCTCCAGTGAATGTTGAGAATAATGCGGAGACAACGCTGATGGAAACACTCCAGGAGTCGCATATATAGCAGTATGGCCTCGATGCTGGTGATCTCCGCCTGTTTAGGAACCTCAACATTTGAGACGTAGTCGCTCCAGTGAATGTTGAGAATAATACGGAGACAGCGCTGATGGAAACACTCCAGGAGTCGCATATATAGCAATATGGCCTCGATGCTGGTGATCTCCGCCTGTTTAGGAACCTCAACATTTGAGACGTAGTCGCTTCAGTGAATGTTGAGGATAATACGGAGACAGCGCTGATGGAAACACTCCAGGAGTCGCATATATAGCAATATGGCCTCGATGCTGGTGATCTCCGCCTGTTTAGGGACCTCAACATTTGAGACGTAGTCGCTCCAGTGAATGTTGAGAATAATACGGAGACAACGCTGATGGAAACACTCCAGGAGTCGCATATATAGCAATATGGCCTCGATGCTGGTGATCTCCGCCTGTTTAGGGACCTCAACATTTGAGACGTAGTCGCTCCAGTGAATGTTGAGAATAATGCGGAGACAACGCTGATGGAAACGCTCCAGGAGTCGCATATATAGCAATATGGCCTCGATGCTGGTGATCTCTGCCTGTTTAGGAACCTCAACATTTGAGACGTAGTCGCTTCAGTGAATGTTGAGGATAATACGGAGACAGCGCTGATGGAAACACTCCAGGAGTCGCATATATAGCAATATGGCCTCGATGCTGGTGATCTCCGCCTGTTTAGGGACCTCAACATTTGAGACGTAGTCGCTCCAGTGAATGTTGAGAATAATACGGAGACAACGCTGATGGAAACACTCCAGGAGTCGCATATATAGCAATATGGCCTCGATGCTGGTGATCTCCGCCTGTTTAGGAACCTCAACATTTGAGACGTAGTCGCTTCAGTGAATGTTGAGGATAATACGGAGACAGCGCTGATGGAAACACTCCAGGAGTCGCATATATAGCAATATGGCCTCGATGCTGGTGATCTCCGCCTGTTTAGGGACCTCAACATTTGAGACGTAGTCGCTCCAGTGAATGTTGAGAATAATGCGGAGACAACGCTGATGGAAACACTCCAGGAGTCGCATATATAGCAATATGGCCTCGATGCTGGTGATCTCCGCCTGTTTAGGAACCTCAACATTTGAGACGTAGTCGCTCCAGTGAATGTTGAGAATAATACGGAGACAACGCTGATGGAAACACTCCAGGAGTCGCATATATAGCAATATGGCCTCGATGCTGGTGATCTCCGCCTGTTTAGGAACCTCAACATTTGAGACGTAGTCGCTTCAGTGAATGTTGAGAATAATGCGGAGACAGCGCTGATGGAAACACTCCAGGAGTCGCATATATAGCAATATGGCCACGATGCTGGTGATCTCCGCCTGTTTAGGAACCTCAACATTTGAGACGTAGTCGCTTCAGTGAATGTTGAGAATAATGCGGAGACAACGCTGATGGAAACACTCCAGGAGTCGCATATATAGCAATATGGCCTCGATGCTGGTGATCTCCGCCTGTTTAGGAACCTCAACATTTGAGACGTAGTCGCTTCAGTGAATGTTGAGGATAATACGGAGACAGCGCTGATGGAAACACTCCAGGAGTCGCATATATAGCAATATGGCCTCGATGCTGGTGATCTCCGCCTGTTTAGGGACCTCAACATTTGAGACGTAGTCGCTTCAGTGAATGTTGAGAATAATGCGGAGACAACGCTGATGGAAACACTCCAGGAGTCGCATATATAGCAATATGGCCTCGATGCTGGTGATCTCCGCCTGTTTAGGAACCTCAACATTTGAGACGTAGTCGCTTCAGTGAATGTTGAGGATAATACGGAGACAGCGCTGATGGAAACACTCCAGGAGTCGCATATATAGCAATATGGCCTCGATGCTGGTGATCTCCGCCTGTTTAGGGACCTCAACATTTGAGACGTAGTCGCTCCAGTGAATGTTGAGAATAATACGGAGACAACGCTGATGAAAACACTCCAGGAGTCGCATATATAGCAGTATGGCCACGATGCTGGTGATCTCCGCCTGTTTAGGAACCTCAACATTTGAGACGTAGTCGCTCCAGTGAATGTTGAGAATAATGCGGAGACAACGCTGATGGAAACACTCCAGGAGTCGCATATATAGCAATATGGCCACGATGCTGGTGATCTCCGCCTGTTTAGGAACCTCAACATTTGAGACGTAGTCGCTTCAGTGAATGTTGAGAATAATGCGGAGACAACGCTGATGGAAACACTCCAGGAGTCGCATATATAGCAATATGGCCTCGATGCTGGTGATCTCCGCCTGTTTAGGAACCTCAACATTTGAGACGTAGTCGCTCCAGTGAATGTTGAGAATAATGCGGAGACAACGCTGATGGAAACACTCCAGGAGTCGCATATATAGCAATATGGCCACGATGCTGGTGATCTCCGCCTGTTTAGGAACCTCAACATTTGAGACGTAGTCGCTTCAGTGAATGTTGAGAATAATGCGGAGACAACGCTGATGGAAACACTCCAGGAGTCGCATATATAGCAATATGGCCACGATGCTGGTGATCTCCGCCTGTTTAGGAACCTCAACATTTGAGACGTAGTCGCTTCAGTGAATGTTGAGAATAATGCGGAGACAACGCTGATGGAAACACTCCAGGAGTCGCATATATAGCAGTATGGCCTCGATGCTGGTGATCTCCGCCTGTTTAGGAACCTCAACATTTGAGACGTAGTCGCTTCAGTGAATGTTGAGAATAATGCGGAGACAACGCTGATGGAAACACTCCAGGAGTCGCATATATAGCAATATGGCCTCGATGCTGGTGATCTCCGCCTGTTTAGGAACCTCAACATTTGAGACGTAGTCGCTTCAGTGAATGTTGAGAATAATGCGGAGACAACGCTGATGGAAACACTCCAGGAGTCGCATATATAGCAATATGGCCACGATGCTGGTGATCTCCGCCTGTTTAGGAACCTCAACATTTGAGACGTAGTCGCTTCAGTGAATGTTGAGAATAATACGGAGACAACGCTGATGGAAACACTCCAGGAGTCGCATATATAGCAATATGGCCACGATGCTGGTGATCTCCGCCTGTTTAGGAACCTCAACATTTGAGACGTAGTCGCTCCAGTGAATGTTGAGAATAATACGGAGACAACGCTGATGAAAACACTCCAGGAGTCGCATATATAGCAATATGGCCTCGATGCTGGTGATCTCCGCCTGTTTAGGAACCTCAACATTTGAGACGTAGTCGCTCCAGTGAATGTTGAGAATAATGCGGAGACAACGCTGATGGAAACACTCCAGGAGTCGCATATATAGCAATATGGCCTCGATGCTGGTGATCTCCGCCTGTTTAGGAACCTCAACATTTGAGACGTAGTCGCTTCAGTGAATGTTGAGGATAATACGGAGACAGCGCTGATGGAAACACTCCAGGAGTCGCATATATAGCAATATGGCCTCGATGCTGGTGATCTCCGCCTGTTTAGGGACCTCAACATTTGAGACGTAGTCGCTCCAGTGAATGTTGAGAATAATACGGAGACAACGCTGATGAAAACACTCCAGGAGTCGCATATATAGCAATATGGCCTCGATGCTGGTGATCTCCGCCTGTTTAGGAACCTCAACATTTGAGACGTAGTCGCTCCAGTGAATGTTGAGAATAATGCGGAGACAACGCTGATGGAAACACTCCAGGAGTCGCATATATAGCAATATGGCCTCGATGCTGGTGATCTCCGCCTGTTTAGGAACCTCAACATTTGAGACGTAGTCGCTCCAGTGAATGTTGAGAATAATGCGGAGACAACGCTGATGGAAACACTCCAGGAGTCGCATATATAGCAATATGGCCTCGATGCTGGTGATCTCCGCCTGTTTAGGAACCTCAACATTTGAGACGTAGTCGCTCCAGTGAATGTTGAGAATAATGCGGAGACAACGCTGATGGAAACACTCCAGGTGTCGCATATATAGCAATATGGCCTCGATGCTGGTGATCTCCGCCTGTTTAGGAACCTCAACATTTGAGACGTAGTCGCTCCAGTGAATGTTGAGAATAATGCGGAGACAACGCTGATGGAAACACTCCAGGAGTCGCATATATAGCAATATGGCCTCGATGCTGGTGATCTCCGCCTGTTTAGGAACCTCAACATTTGAGACGTAGTCGCTCCAGTGAATGTTGAGAATAATGCGGAGACAACGCTGATGGAAACACTCCAGGAGTCGCATATATAGCAATATGGCCTCGATGCTGGTGATCTCCGCCTGTTTAGGAACCTCAACATTTGAGACGTAGTCGCTCCAGTGAATGTTGAGAATAATACGGAGACAACGCTGATGAAAACACTCCAGGAGTCGCATATATAGCAATATGGCCTCGATGCTGGTGATCTCCGCCTGTTTAGGAACCTCAACATTTGAGACGTAGTCGCTCCAGTGAATGTTGAGGATAATGCGGAGACAACGCTGATGGAAACACTCCAGGAGTCGCATATATAGCAATATGGCCTCGATGCTGGTGATCTCCGCCTGTTTAGGAACCTCAACATTTGAGACGTAGTCGCTTCAGTGAATGTTGAGGATAATACGGAGACAGCGCTGATGGAAACACTCCAGGAGTCGCATATATAGCAATATGGCCTCGATGCTGGTGATCTCCGCCTGTTTAGGGACCTCAACATTTGAGACGTAGTCGCTCCAGTGAATGTTGAGAATAATACGGAGACAACGCTGATGAAAACACTCCAGGAGTCGCATATATAGCAATATGGCCTCGATGCTGGTGATCTCCGCCTGTTTAGGAACCTCAACATTTGAGACGTAGTCGCTCCAGTGAATGTTGAGAATAATGCGGAGACAACGCTGATGGAAACACTCCAGGAGTCGCATATATAGCAATATGGCCTCGATGCTGGTGATCTCCGCCTGTTTAGGAACCTCAACATTTGAGACGTAGTCGCTCCAGTGAATGTTGAGAATAATGCGGAGACAACGCTGATGGAAACACTCCAGGAGTCGCATATATAGCAATATGGCCTCGATGCTGGTGATCTCCGCCTGTTTAGGAACCTCAACATTTGAGACGTAGTCGCTCCAGTGAATGTTGAGAATAATACGGAGACAACGCTGATGGAAACACTCCAGGAGTCGCATATATAGCAATATGGCCTCGATGCTGGTGATCTCCGCCTGTTTAGGAACCTCAACATTTGAGACGTAGTCGCTCCAGTGAATGTTGAGAATAATACGGAGACAACGCTGATGGAAACACTCCAGGAGTCGCATATATAGCAATATGGCCTCGATGCTGGTGATCTCCGCCTGTTTAGGAACCTCAACATTTGAGACGTAGTCGCTCCAGTGAATGTTGAGAATAATACGGAGACAACGCTGATGGAAACACTCCAGGAGTCGCATATATAGCAATATGGCCTCGATGCTGGTGATCTCCGCCTGTTTAGGAACCTCAACATTTGAGACGTAGTCGCTCCAGTGAATGTTGAGAATAATGCGGAGACAACGCTGATGGAAACACTCCAGGAGTCGCATATATAGCAATATGGCCTCGATGCTGGTGATCTCCGCCTGTTTAGGAACCTCAACATTTGAGACGTAGTCGCTCCAGTGAATGTTGAGAATAATGCGGAGACAACGCTGATGGAAACACTCCAGGAGTCGCATATATAGCAATATGGCCTCGATGCTGGTGATCTCCGCCTGTTTAGGAACCTCAACATTTGAGACGTAGTCGCTTCCAGTGAATGTTGAGAATAATACGGAGACAACGCTGATGGAAACACTCCAGGTGTCGCATATATAGCAATATGGCCTCGATGCTGGTGATCTCCGCCTGTTTAGGAACCTCAACATTTGAGACGTAGTCGCTCCAGTGAATGTTGAGAATAATACGGAGACAACGCTGATGAAAACACTCCAGGAGTCGCATATATAGCAATATGGCCTCGATGCTGGTGATCTCCGCCTGTTTAGGAACCTCAACATTTGAGACGTAGTCGCTCCAGTGAATGTTGAGAATAATGCGGAGACAACGCTGATGGAAACACTCCAGGTGTCGCATATATAGCAATATGGCCTCGATGCTGGTGATCTCCGCCTGTTTAGGAACCTCAACATTTGAGACGTAGTCGCTCCAGTGAATGTTGAGAATAATGCGGAGACAACGCTGATGGAAACACTCCAGGAGTCGCATATATAGCAATATGGCCTCGATGCTGGTGATCTCCGCCTGTTTAGGAACCTCAACATTTGAGACGTAGTCGCTCCAGTGAATGTTGAGAATAATGCGGAGACAACGCTGATGGAAACACTCCAGGAGTCGCATATATAGCAATATGGCCTCGATGCTGGTGATCTCCGCCTGTTTAGGAACCTCAACATTTGAGACGTAGTCGCTCCAGTGAATGTTGAGAATAATACGGAGACAACGCTGATGGAAACACTCCAGGAGTCGCATATATAGCAATATGGCCTCGATGCTGGTGATCTCCGCCTGTTTAGGAACCTCAACATTTGAGACGTAGTCGCTCCAGTGAATGTTGAGAATAATACGGAGACAACGCTGATGGAAACACTCCAGGAGTCGCATATATAGCAATATGGCCTCGATGCTGGTGATCTCCGCCTGTTTAGGAACCTCAACATTTGAGACGTAGTCGCTCAGTGAATGTTGAGAATAATACGGAGACAACGCTGATGGAAACACTCCAGGAGTCGCATATATAGCAATATGGCCTCGATGCTGGTGATCTCCGCCTGTTTAGGAACCTCAACATTTGAGACGTAGTCGCTCCAGTGAATGTTGAGAATAATACGGAGACAACGCTGATGGAAACACTCCAGGAGTCGCATATATAGCAATATGGCCTCGATGCTGGTGATCTCCGCCTGTTTAGGAACCTCAACATTTGAGACGTAGTCGCTCCAGTGAATGTTGAGAATAATACGGAGACAACGCTGATGGAAACACTCCAGGAGTCGCATATATAGCAATATGGCCTCGATGCTGGTGATCTCCGCCTGTTTAGGAACCTCAACATTTGAGACGTAGTCGCTCCAGTGAATGTTGAGAATAATGCGGAGACAACGCTGATGGAAACACTCCAGGAGTCGCATATATAGCAATATGGCCTCGATGCTGGTGATCTCCGCCTGTTTAGGAACCTCAACATTTGAGACGTAGTCGCTCCAGTGAATGTTGAGAATAATGCGGAGACAACGCTGATGGAAACACTCCAGGAGTCGCATATATAGCAATATGGCCTCGATGCTGGTGATCTCCGCCTGTTTAGGAACCTCAACATTTGAGACGTAGTCGCTTCAGTGAATGTTGAGAATAATACGGAGACAACGCTGATGGAAACACTCCAGGTGTCGCATATATAGCAATATGGCCTCGATGCTGGTGATCTCCGCCTGTTTAGGAACCTCAACATTTGAGACGTAGTCGCTCCAGTGAATGTTGAGAATAATACGGAGACAACGCTGATGAAAACACTCCAGGAGTCGCATATATAGCAATATGGCCTCGATGCTGGTGATCTCCGCCTGTTTAGGAACCTCAACATTTGAGACGTAGTCGCTCCAGTGAATGTTGAGAATAATGCGGAGACAACGCTGATGGAAACACTCCAGGAGTCGCATATATAGCAATATGGCCTCGATGCTGGTGATCTCCGCCTGTTTAGGAACCTCAACATTTGAGACGTAGTCGCTCCAGTGAATGTTGAGAATAATACGGAGACAACGCTGATGAAAACACTCCAGGAGTCGCATATATAGCAATATGGCCTCGATGCTGGTGATCTCCGCCTGTTTAGGAACCTCAACATTTGAGACGTAGTCGCTCCAGTGAATGTTGAGAATAATGCGGAGACAACGCTGATGGAAACACTCCAGGTGTCGCATATATAGCAATATGGCCTCGATGCTGGTGATCTCCGCCTGTTTAGGGACCTCAACATTTGAGACGTAGTCGCTCCAGTGAATGTTGAGAATAATACGGAGACAACGCTGAT
>OY796891.1:1899644-1944427 GCA_963680785.1 Diplosoma virens
AGTGACTTAGCTCACGCTTATTGTGGAAGCCCCATTGACTTGGGTGATTTCCTCATGACAAAAGAGTGTTTTCAGGCCATCAAGTCCCTTCGGATGAATGAAGAAATTCTTATAACAAAGCCTGATAAAGGTGCTGGCGTTGTCATTCTTAACAAAAACGATTACAACGACAAGATGAAGACGATTCTTAATGACACGACCAAATTTCTTGATCTTGGACCAGTCACGAACAACGACAACACTGCTAAAATTGAATCACGGATACAACGACGATTACTTCAGCTGAGGAAAGAGTACCTAATTTCAAAGCAAGTTTATGAAGCAATCCGACCCACTGGCTCTCAGCGACCGCGCATGTATGGTCTTCCGAAAATACACAAAAAGGACGTACCCTTACGTCCGATTTTGTCTATGACCGGATCGGCCCAACATCAGCTAGCTAAATGGCTTACTTCTCTTCTTCAACCTGTTCTTGAAAACTTTTCCTCTAATTGTTTGTCTGATTCTTTCACTTTTGTAAAAGAAGTCAGAAAATTTACCTTTTCTCCTTCCTCTGTCTTTCTTTGTTCCTTTGATATTTCCAGTCTCTTCACTAATGTTCCGCTTGCTGAAACCATAGAAATCTGCGCTGATGCCCTTTACAATGACGACTCAACGGCGCCATCCTTTCCACGCAACATCTTTGTCGAATTAATGCAGCTAGCCACCTCCTCTGTGGAATTTAGCTTTAATAACAACATGCATCGACAAATCGACGGCGTCGCTATGGGCTCACCGCTTGGTCCAGCTTTAGCAAACATTTTTGTTGGCTACCAAGAAGCGAAACTTTTCAACATCGCCAAAAGACCGTTGGTGTACTTCCGGTACGTTGATGATACTTTCGCCGTATTCAACAATGAAGAAGACTGCAACAATTTCTTCATCCAGCTCAACTCTCTCCATCCCTCACTTCGCTTCACCTATGAAAAGGAATCTAATCACTCTCTCCCTTTCCTTGACGTGTTAGTAGAAAGGCATGATTCAGAATTTCTTACTTCAGTATACAGGAAACCTACCTTCACTGGCCAATATCTACGTTGGAACTCTTTTAGTCCACAGAAACGGAAAATCAATCTAATTGGTACTCTCGTTCACAGAGCTTTTATGATTTGTTCTAAAAGCAAACTGGACCAAGAGCTTGGCAAAATTCGTTCAATTCTTTTGGAAAATGGCTACCCGGAACGTGTAATCAATTCGGCTTTCAAGCGAAAACTTCAACAAATAAATTCTAACCTGGTCCACACAGTAAAAAAGTGCCCTGTCTACCTACACATCCCATGGATTGGAAACGTTTCGATGAGGTTCGAAAAGCAGATTACGTCTGCTGTGAAACGCTGCTTTTTCTCCGTCGAACCACGTGTTATTTTCAACACCCGACAGCTCCTTCCAGCGATTAAGAAAGACGTGCTACCTTCCCATCATCACAGCAATGTTATTTACCAGTTTTTGTGCCACTGCGATAGTCGGTACGTTGGTCGCACGTCTCAACGGCTAGAAGAGCGAATTAAACAACACGTTCCTAAATCCATCACCAATCCTCGTACCTCGGCCAACCGCCAAAGTCTTTCCCGCTCTTGCAAAAACAACATACGCCCACAACAATTTCACGAATCCGCTATTGGTCAACATCTTCTTGACAACGCCCAATGTGCCCTCCATTACAGCAACGAAAAATTTTCTATTCTCGCTCGAGGTCGCTCTTCCTTTCACCTTTCTGCTCTTGAAGCGACTTTCATTAAATCTCTCAATCCTTTTCTGTGTAAGCAAAAAGAATTCGTATACTCTCTCAAAATTTCTTAACCTTTCTCTCATTGGTTGACTCTTTCAGCCAATGAGAACTCTACTTTCTTCCTTTATAAATTAGTTCGGTTTCAATTCTACTTCATTCTGACGATTTCCCCTGAAGAGTGTCAGATGAAAAGCTTTGGGAAGAAAAATCTTTTACTTTAAGGAGTTCTTTTTCTTTTGCAATTGTGCTGTTTTCATGTAGTAAATACGTTGTTGAGAGATAAACAGTTCGAAAGTTATAAACATTGTTAAAATGGATAAGTATTTTCAAAGCTTAGCGAAGAATGTGGGGAAAAAGCAACACCAGCAAAGAAAATGGTAACCAGAAAGTACAGTGAGAACTATCTGCAGTTTGGTTTTCCCCGACAGAAAATCTTGACTTCACAAGGCCTTCATATTTTCCGTGCGGCAAAAAGTTATCAAATCAAACCATGGTGCTCAGTAAATTAAAAAGAAATCTTGAAGGAAAGCACGAATTAGTAGCTCACAAAGACAAAATTTTTTTGCGTTTGCAAGCACAGAACACAAAGCAATCGAATTTTAATTAGTACGGTCTCAAATAAGGCCATTGTGAAAATTATCGCTAAAACTAAACACAATCGCCAAAAGCTTAGTTCTGTCATGTTGTGGGGAAATCGTAGAGATAATGATAAATGAAAATGCAGTCAAAGAAGTCGAAAAAGTTCCGCTGTTAGATAATAGTATAAGCAGACAAATTGATGACATATTATCGTATGAGATACTGTCATAGCTAAAAAACAGATAATGAAAAGTGAAGTTCAATGAAAACAATGCACTACCAGCGTAACTAACTGGCTGTTTGAGGAATAAAAACCACAAACACAAAGTTGTGCCAGCTGTTTAAGTTTTCAACTTTTTCAGCTGGGGTCAACAACAAGCTGTAGTGGCCTGACGAGCCCTAAGAGGGACGAAACAGATCTGTCGGCACTTGCTATTTGATTGACTTGAACAATCGCACTTAATGAAAAGTGAAGATTTTGCACTGCAATTAGATGAGATGAGCGGATGGAACTCCTTTCATGGTCGGCAAATATAATGGAGCTCCTGCCATGATCGGCAAATATATAATATAATGGCTATAGTCAGGGAAATGAATCCCGATATGATAGTTACTCATTGTTTTTTGCACCGTTAAGTGCCGGTTGCAAAATCAGTACCTGACGATTTTAAAAAAGTACTGAATATATCTCTGAAAATGATGAATTTTATCAAATCGCGGCCTTTAAACTTAAGATTGTTTCAAATACTGTGCAAAAGATGGGTGCTGAACATGAAAACTTACTTTTGCCCATAGAAGTTTGTTGGTTGAGTAGCAATTATAAACTTAGAAAAGAAGTCATAAAATTTATTTCTGTCAATAAGTCGAAAATTAAGCCCTGAAACGAAAATGAAATATGCTGGATAAAACTTACTTACTTTATGACTGATATATTTGGTCAATTAAACGAACTTAAGACCAACATGCAAAACAGGAATGAAACATTGTTGACAAATACGGATAAACTTTATAGCTTTTCGTTCAAGTTAAAATTGTGGCAAACAAACTTCGCACTAGGTGTGTTCGAGATGTTTTTACTTACGAAAACTGCTACGAGAGCTGTGAACCGAGTTATTTTGAAAAAGGGTATCGGTAGTCGCTTAGAAATGCTCGAGCAAAGACTCAACTCTTACGTTTCAAACGTTTCAATTTTTAAGTAAGATTGGGTAAGAAATCTGTTCAATCAATCTGCCTTAAGTAATGCTAAGAAATTAAAATTGAAAGCACAAGAACAACTTGCAGAAATATTCATGGACCACATATTGCAACTAAAATACAATCAAATGAACATCGACAATTTTTGGCGCCTTGCGCCGCAGGAATACCCAGAGATCTCACAACAAGCTGGGCAGATTACTTTGCTCTTTTCCACAATTTACTTGTGTGTATCCGCATTATTATCTTTATGACAGATCAAAACCAAATCAAGATTTCCGCTCAAATCTGTTGAAAATGTACTAAGAGTTTGCTTGACCTCCATTTCACCTTGCATCAAAACGATTTGTGCTCAAAAACAAGCACATATATTGCACTAATAATGTATATGCCATAGTTCAATAAATTGTTTTATTACGGAATTATTTACTTCTTGTACTCATTTTTCGTAATTTGCGAGTTCAGTAGCAAGGATAGTGATTTAGCCTAATTAGTTAAAAAGAATTTGACTGAGCTCCAAGTGTGCCGCGTTTGAAATTTATGTTGTCAATTGTTCCTTGACCAAAATGATCTTATATAAGCGTGCTTTTGTTTTTATTGCTTTTCAGATTCCACGTCAAATTCCAGCTACCAAAAATTACAAAAGCTTTATATGAATAAATTTGAAAATTTCTTTCCTTTAACTAAAATTTCTTGCAAAAAAACAAATAATCAGTGGTTTGATTCTGATCTTCACATACTATTAAACAAAAAAGAAAAACTATATAAAAGATACATTAATAATAAAAACCCACAAACAAGACAGGCATTTACACAAGCCAGAAATTTGTATTTTTCCACTGTTAAAACAAAAAAACAGGAATATTATAATTTAAAATTTAACAATTGTAAAAAAGACATTAAAAGCACTTGGAAATTGATTAATTCTATTATAGGAAAAAAACATAAATCTAATTGCAGAAGCCTCAACATTGATGGAAAAATTGTTCATGATCCTTTAAAAATAGCAAACTATTTCAATAAACATTTTGCTGATGTTCCCAATGAATTAGTGAAATCTTTACCTCCCAAGAAGAAACATTTCTCAGAATATTTAAAATCTTCTACATGCCAATCAATGTTTACTTGGCCAACATGTCCTCAAGAACTTGCTTGCATTCTGAAAAATTCAAAAAACAAATTAAGTGCAGGACCAGATCATATTCCAACCAAAGTTCTTAAATCCTCTCCTCATAATATACTTCTAGCACTTAGCCATGTCTTCAATCTTTCTATGAGTAAAGGTGAATTCATAGATTGCTTTAAACTTGCAACTGTGTGTCCGGTGTTCAAAAAAGGTGATTCCAACAATATTAATAATTATCGACCAGTTAGTTTATTATCAAATATTTCGAAATTACTTGAAAAAGTTATGTATAATAGATTGTACTCATTTTTAGAAAAGCAAAATTTTTTTTACAACTATCAATTTGGTTTTAGAAAAAATCATTCTACTACACATGCAATTTCAATTTTAGTGGAAAAAATATCTCAGTCATTTGCCTGTAAAAAGGCAACCCTAGGAATTTTTTTGGATTTATCTAAAGCATTTGATACAATTGATCATACAATATTACTTTCCAAACTTAATCATTATGGGATTAGAGGCAATACATTAAAGTGGTTTACTAGTTACTTAACAGGACGTACACAACAAGTAAAATATACAGGAATTCTTTCTACAACTACTCTTGAAGTTACAAGTGGTGTACCTCAGGGCTCTAATCTAGGACCACTTCTCTTCTTGATATATGTCAATGATTTCAAAAATTGTCTGAATGATAGTGATTCTTTGATGTTTGCTGATGATACAAGCATTTTTTTACAAAATAAAGACATCAAGGAGCTATTTGATGCTGGTAATAAAGAACTTCAACTAGTTGACCAGTGGTTGATTTCAAATAGATTATCAGTTAATGTTTCTAAAACTAAATACATTTTATTTAAGACTGTTCAATCCAAATTAATAACAAAAAAGCAAACTCTCACATTGCGACAAAATGAAATTGAACAAGTTAAATGTATTAAATTTCTTGGTGTTTATATACAAGAGCACTTATCATGGTCAAGACATATAAATCACCTAATATCTAAACTACGTAGTGTTCTTGGAACTGTTATTAAAGTAAAATCACTGTTAAATAAAAGATCTCTTCTACTTTATCACTCTCTTATAAATAGTCAGCTTTCTTACTGTATTTTAAATTGGTGTTTTGGCAATAAAACTTTGGTTAAAAGATTACAAGGATTGTGCTATAAATATGTTAAATTATTTTTTAATTTTAACAGTAGCTCAACTGTTTGTGATGTCATGAAAGAAAATAAATTGTTAACAATAGATCAACTTTTGACCAAAGAACTAATTGTGTTTATGTTTAAGCAAAAAAATGGTAAAAACCCATCTGCATTTAAAGATGTTTTTACTAAAAACGAATCTAAATACAATACCAGAAACAAGTCTATCTTTATTCCAAAGAAATGTTTTAGCACAGTATGTCAGCAAGCTATTTCACACCGTGGTCCCGCTTATTGGAATTGCATTCCCTTTGACTTAAAAAATAAAAAACAAAGTGTTCGATCTTTTACTCTTGAGGTTTATAAATATCTTTTAAGTAATGGGAATAATACTTAATTGTAATGTTTAGATTCCTAAACGCGATACTGCCCTATGTATTTTTGATTACAGGTTTCTGGAAAGAAGGAAATGGTGTAAAAATTTTTTGAATTCAATCTCTGGAAGAAAAGCTTAATCGATCAAGATATCCAGTCTGCACACAAAGCTTTAAAAAAACTCTTATATTTTGATTGTCTGCATAATTTCAAACTCTAAACAAATTAATTCTTTTTCACCCTTATCTTCGCTCTTTCATTAAAATTTCTTTTTGGCAATGGTATACTGTTCGTTTTAGCAATTAATTTTTTATTTTTAGAATTGTAAAATAAGTTTCAAAACAATTACTAAATGTTATGGACTTTGTTTAATTTTTTTATGTTGCTATTATGCTGGTCTGCAAAAATTTTATCTAATATTTTTTGTAGTGCATAAATTCTGTTGTAAATGTTTTTTTTTTTTTTTTTTTTTTGTTGTTTATAATTGTTATATTATTAATATATGTTTTTCCATCAACTTTGACTAACATAATAGTTTTTTTTTTTTTTTTTTATGTTATGTTATCTCTTTTATCGTTAATATTTGTTTATTATTAGCTGTATAATTCCATAATTTTTTTTGTATATACTTTCGGCATTATTTACTATTCTATTATAGTCACCAGTTGCATTTAGAAAAGGTTTCCGGACCTGGTGAGGTTTCTTTTTTGGGTGGTTTTTCTTTACTCACCTTGCTCAGTTGAGCTAAATTCCCATCTTGGCTAGCTGTGCCACCCATCATCATTACGCAGCCTAGTCATGCATTGGTTATTTAATTGTTCAGTTTGTTTCATAATATTATTTTTACGTATTTATTTATTTATTTTGTTTTTTTTCTTTTTTCACTTATGTCTTTATATGATTAAGGTGTTGCAGCCATGCTTTATACTATCTTGTACTTTTACTTTGTTTGTCATATGCATGTTTTAACGTCTGACGTTGTGCTGCTTCTTCCTTTTCTTGATCTTTTTAATGTTTATAATTTTTGTGTTAAACTGTTTAATAATGATCGAGAATAAAAAAAACACTGACACTGACACTGACTGAGATTCCAGTCAGTGATTTGAGTTTGTTACATTGCAGTTAAGTTTTGCACAAAGCCTTGTTTCGGTTCCAGAAATAGCTTGCCGCGAGACTGAAATTCGAAAGACAGTTAAATACGACTAAGTTTGAATTGATTTTTTAGAAAACTTCTCTTTGCAGACAGACAGAAACCACTACCTTTAACTATAAAAAATATATTTAGAAAATTTACAAAACTTGATCCATTCACAAAAACGTGGCTATCAAGCTTCACCAAACTTCAAAATAATTTCAGCGCCACAACCGCGAATAATCACTTTAACAACTACGTGCTAGCAACTTATAAGAGTGAATTAAGCCCCTATGGCTAATTAATCTTAATATTTCGTTTGCTACACAAACTTAACAATTCTATCTTTCTCTAGAACAGTGGTTCTCAATCCTTGAGTCGCGACCCCAAAATGGGTTGCCATTTAATTTGATTGTGTCGCCGACTAGTTTAGTTGCGTGAAAATTAAATCATTTTGGTTGTGATGCGATTCAAAAGTGGTCACAACCCAAGAATTGACGTTTTACTTAATAAAGAACACCACGGTTTTGAGACAAAAAATGAAAAATCTTAGACTGATTTCAAATAAAAACCTTTTTTTTTTAGAGATCACCATGATTTTGGAAAGAAAATAGGGAAATCCAAGATCGGTTCAAGACCTTTTTTGGTCTTCGTCCTAAATTCGGAAACAATTTATTTTGTCCACCCCTTCAAAAAATTTTTTTGTTGTTGCGCCTATGTCTGTCCAGAATTCCGCCTATTCAGATATAGCAACCCTAGGTTAGACCTATGTTAAATAATTTTGTCTTCAGTTCACTTTTTATGCTTGCAATAACGTCTATAAAAAAGATTGGGTCGCCAAAACTTTACTCTCTATTTCTGCTTAGCATTTGGGTCGCCACAAAAAAGGATGAAAAGCACAGCTCTAGAATAACTACGGTCACACAGCCACAAAACACGAACGACTTAACTGCAATGCTACAACTCAAATCACTAACTGGAGTTTCACGTGGAATCTAGAATAAAATAAAAAGAAAACCACGCTTATATAAGATCACGTCTTGTGACGCCAGATTATCAGCGAATTCTCGGAAAAAACGTGAATTTTAGGAATTAAATTGAGGTCAAGATTTACGAGAACTAATCAGAAGCAAGACAAAAAAATGATTAGTTAACGTCGAATAATTAGAACATTCCAAAAGACAAAAAAGAGTGTCACACTTCATTACTAATAATATTAATCATAACGATGTAGTTTATTCCCGAAAGTGATTCGTAGTTTTATTATAAGATAATAATCGCGTCTCTTTGAGCGCTGCTCTTGTATTACGCGATATAACGTCTGATTCGCTCTCTATTGCTCGATACATGTATCTTTTTTCTCTTTTCGCCGACAGAATGACGTAATATGTTTTTCAAGCTTTACTACAGCTCGCTTATTGTAGAATGTTCTGGCGCATTCGAGCATAGCGCTTTCTCTAGGGAATTCGAGCTAAATCTCAAATATACGAGCAAATTTGCGTCACGTGATCTTTTTTCTATATAAAAGCGATGCGTAGCTAGACATGATTATTATTATTAGGTGTTTTGAGATGACTCGAGAGACGGCTCGAGTGAAAGTGATTTTGTTTAGGCATAGGAGGTGGCCCGTTAGATTTTGTATCGGTTGACAATTGTTGAATTTATTTTCTGCTAGACGTTGGGAGTTGTATTCTACAGAGGTAGAATTATTAGTGTTGATTTCGCTTTGCAGTTTGGCAAACCGTGGAATGAATTTTGTAGGTTGTGATTTTGTAATACATTCGTTCTTATTAGAGACAGTGGTCTCTGTTTTTTGTGAAGAAGAGTCTTTAACGAAACCAATCCGAGCTTTTGTTAAACCAACTGTATAAAAGCTTCAGGCTCATAGCAAGACTATTTCTTGAGCCGGAATAAAATAAAATTTAGACATAGCTTTGTTTCAGCGCAGATATTGGGGTTACCCAGCTCAACTGGTCCTTCGGGATTCCCGAACAAAGTCTGTGACAAAGAGTATAAGTTAAAGGAGACAAAAGAAAAAAAAAGAAAAAGGCACAAATGCGCTTAGAATTACAACGAACAATTACACTTCTGAAGCAACTGCAAATAAATTAAATTAAGTGGGGGTTACCCACTACGCAATCACTATCAATATGAAAAAGATTACACATACAAAAATTAAAACTACTGAAAAAAAATTAATTATAGATTTATGCGGTTAAGATTATACAGCAAATGAAGAGTGACAAAGTAATTAAGCCCGCTCCAGATGCATCAGGAAAAATATGTTCTTGTTGGTCAGATACTGTTTTTAACAATAAAAGCATGAAGTTTAGAAGATTTTTTTCCGCTTCATTAGGATTATATGCCAACTTATTGTTATAAAATTTTTTATCATAACATCGTAAGCTTATTAGTTTTTTACTCAATAACCTGCTGCAAATTTAGTAGCTTGAAATGTTAGGAAAAATACTGCATAATACTCTAAAAAACTTATTTAAAGAGCGTGATCCTGCCATAAAAATTTCTATTACATCTCTATATTTATCATCTTGACGCACAGGAAAGCGACAGATGCGCTATATATAGGGCAAGCAATTACCCCGACCTGCTTCCGGAGATGCCAAGATATTGCTATCCAATTGAAATTTTTTATTTTGTTTTTTAGTTATATTTAGTTTGACTAAAATTTAAACCTGCTTGCTAAAACCACCATTCAGGGGAAAGTCCTTTTAAGTGTCTACACAACGTCCCTGTCCGTGTTATTCAGGACATTGTCTATGAAGCGATTATGAGCGCTTCAACATCAAACTTGTGTACGAAACTCATTTGATAAGTAGACAAGAGATAGGGCAGCTGTGCGCAGTATTTTGGCACCAGCATCCCGTCCTGAGCCTACAAGTTGCCTCAGCAGTGTGACGCACAAAAAGTTTTTTTCGTAATGCCACTTGATGGTGGCAGAACGTGAGTGATGTGTCCATTCGTCGTCGTCGTCGTCGTTTGAAGGGCATCCACTCCAGGCCAGACAAAAACAGGACTGGGGCCGAGGGTTTATCTTTTACTACCCCAGGGTGCTGTACTGCTTGAATCAGATGCTGGCAGTGATGTTATTAAGCCAGCATCGAGTTTCGTCATCCAAAACCGTTAGACCTCGTGCTCCATGTGGTGCCCGATGTATAGGGCACGCTGTTAGTACATGGTCTACGGTTTGCTCAGAGCGCCACACTCGCAAAATCGGTGAAGGAGCGAGACGTGTTTGGAGCTACGCTACCAAAAGCTAGATCTGTATTGGTGCCAGTGTTCCAGCGGCCAGAATAAAAACTGGCAGCGTCCTTGGCATTATATAGGAGGGCAAGAAAATTAATACTTGCCCAGCCAGCCAAGCACTCACAGTCCGGACTATTGTCATCGTAACCCCAATCAGCATGACAACAGTTAAAATCGCCAGCGTAAAGACAGGGGTGAGGAAACACTGGGAGATCCAGGGTTCGCAATCTCGTTGGCGGTGGTTTGTAGACGTTGACTATTTTATAGCCATCAACGTCTACACACAACCACTCGATCTCCAATGTCGGTGGAGATTGGTCCAAAAGCGTGTATCTCAGTCGCTCGTGGACAAACGTGGCAAGGCGATGTTTCCCGCTTAAAGAAGACCCAGCTAGTTGGTAGTTTGGTAGTAACAACTTCTCTGCATTAGTGCAGTGGTTCTCCTGCAGTAGGATGACGAGTGCCTCAGACTGCATAGCAAGGTGATGAAGAACGATCACCTTGCTTGCAATGAGGCCTTTAATGTTCAGCTGAAGAATGGTGGTCTTCGGAACTTGTTGGCAATGTGCCCCAAAAAGGGCAGTTCTATCCTGTCATTGCCCCGTCCTGAAAAGGACGTTTGCCGATTAGCAGACCCACACTGAACATCGGAATGGGTGGATACCTTTTCGTTTTGGTAGGTTCGGTTTCAGTCTATCATTTTTAACAACAATGAACAGACTTACTCATGGCCCAGGCTGCGTGAAAGCACCTACCATCTGTCATGTGTCCAGTTTTGCCCCGAAATAAGAAGGAGTTGGACAGAATTGTAAAAGTCTATTGTTGTTGTAGGCTTTCAGCTCACGCTTGCCACTTTGGTTATTTAAATGAAAGGCTGCCGTCACCGTCTAAGTGTGACTGAGCTTTATCCTCCAAATCTGGAGATTACGCTGAAAGTGTAGTCATGTCTTGACTTAAAGTCCCCTCCTAGTCCTTCCAGTTTCCAGAAGCGTGCAACAATGCCTAATCGTGAGCATAAGCAACTTTCTGAAAATCGTAAAAGGCAGATCGTACGTACAGATGTTGAAAAAGAAGGGTCAGATCAATACATGTAAATACTGCATCAGCTAGTCACAATAAGGCGTTGACGGCAGCCTTTCATTTAAATAACCAATAAGTCAAACGTGAGCTCAAAGTTTACAACGGCAATAGAATTTTTTATTTTATTTAACCCCTTTTATCTCGGGGTAAAATTGGACAGATTGCTCACGTTTCGTCACCATCTAGTGGTATTGCAGAAAAAAACTATTATTACGCTTCACACTTGTAAGCTCAGGATGGAGGTAAATCAAACCCCAATCAAACTTTATATTATTTTCAAGCAATCAATGTGTTCAAAGAAAACTATATAAAACTTGACATTTGAAGTGATACAAACAGAACACGAGAAAAACAATGAAGATGACAATTCATTGAATAACAAAGAAAAGAAGCTAAACAAGATAAATTTTGTGTTGGTCTATTTCGGGACAAATCTTTGAAGAAAACTTTTTATTTTTCAGCCTGAGACTCAATCTATTTGAATAAATTAATCTTTTTGTTGCATGATTTTATTTAAATAAGTGATTCTGTAAAATAAAGACTAAATTTTTAACATCGTGCAATAACTGTAAATGAAAAACGTCTCAAAGACCACATTATTTGTCCCGTTAAAGACCAACACATTACTCATCTTGTTTAGCTTCTTTCTTTGTTATTCATCGAATTGTCATGTTCATTGTTTTCCTCGTGTTTTGTTTGTTTTGCTTCAAATGTCAAGTTTCATATAGTTTTCTTTGAACACATTGATTGTTTTGAAATAGTGTACAAAGTTTGATGCGAGTTCGATTCACCACATAACTTTTATTTTACAGAATCACTTATTCAAATAAAATCATGCAAAAAAAATATTAACTTATTAAAATAGATTGAGTCTCTGGCTGAAAAATAAAAAGTTTTCTTCAAAGATTTGTCCCAAAATAGACCAACACAAAATTTATCTTGTTCAGCTTCTTTTCTTTGTTATTCAATGAATTGTCATCTTCATTGTTTTTCTCGTGTTCTGTTTGTTTCGCTTCAAATGTCAAGTTTTATATAGCTTTTTTTGAACACATTGATTGTTTTGAAATAGTACAAAGTTTGATGCAGGTTCGATTCACCACACTGGCTCCAAAACACCGCACAACAGTGGCATATTTCTGGTCTGCTCAAGAATGAGTACTGTGCAGCAGTCTTGCGTCGCAGCGTTCACACTTGCCTCATGGACAGTGTCTTAAATGACGTCTTGCAAATAGTCACTGGATGCCTGCATCCCACTCCAACTGACCACCTATCATACTTTCAGGCATCCAGCCAGCTGAACATTGCCAACTTGGAGCGACACTTTTCTTGGCTTACCGTGGATCTTTGAATCCAGATCATATGGATGGCCATTATTGCATATTCATCATATTGCATGATCTTTTAAGTAGGTCCTCAGATGCTTGCCAAGAGAGACCAAGATCTAGACGCCCGTTTGTGCCAGCTGCGCGGAATCTTTTTAAACAACCTTGCCGGACTTGGCAGCCGCTCTTCTCAGTGAAGAATTATAGATTGAACCAAGTATGCGTTAGAGAATACATCCAGGTGTTTTCATACCCATGACCAGAAGCAGGCCTATTGGAATGAGCTTACCCCGAACAGCTTGGGTTAACCTAAATTGCTTGCAAAATAGTGTTGGGCAATTCTATTCTTCTATGCATTGATGGAGTTTTGCTTTTTCAACAAATTGCGAGTGCGGTGGCACTGAACAAACCTCAAACCACGTTCTAATAGCGTTTCTCTTACATTGGGCACCATATGAAGCACGAGGTCTTATGGTTTTAAATAACGAAACTCGGTTAACTGTAATTTCATCGCGCTAATTTCATCGTTGGCAATTTTATCGCAAGGTAATTTCATCATCGGTTGTTTTATGGTGTAGCAAAGGCCCATTCACACACAATAAAACCAACGAATAAGTGCGACATTTTAGTTTATGTTTATTTTATTATGAGGTTTACATACAATGAACTAGTCTTATTGATTTCAATGACAAATAGACATTATAGATTTGAATCTAAAAAATCTCATTGACAAATGTCATTGAAACATTTTGCTTTAATGAAAGAACTAGTTAACCAGGTCTCGCTAAGCTACTTATTTAGCAAATTTACTGGTTTTTAATTTTTTTTGAACAGTTTTTCACGCTTTATTCATGAAATACTAGATAAATATAGGGTTCCAGATATATGAAATTATAAAAAAATTTAATTATTAGTTTTTAGTAAAAAAAAGACTGTTTTATTATCAAATTAAGACAAAATTTTTGTAAAGAAAAAATTAATTAAATTTTTTCTTTTGAATTGCACTTAATGCGTTTTAAATGTTGGTGTAATTTTTTAAAATAAATTTTTTTGTTATCTAATCTTATTTTCCATAACTTTGGATATTTTTTAATGTAACTACATTACATTACTTAGTGCTGAAACATTTCAGTGAAACCAGGTTATTGCTTCTTCTAGATGTTTTTGTTAAATACAAGACGAACAGGCAATTATCCTTCTAAAATTTAAAAGTATAGCAAATTAGAAGAAAGCATTAAGCTAAGATTTTTTTTAGATCAAAAAACTGTTTAATCACTTTAAAAATAGGTCCTCTGTGTACATTTTTAATTTTTTTCTAATTAGTCATAATTCTGGGTTTTGTCAAAAATTACCTGTAAGTCAGGAGGATATATATATGTAGAGAAAAATGAACTAAATGAAAGTAAATTCAGCTTCTGTAGTTAAAATAGTCATATTTTTGTGATTCAACTCACAAGTTTTAAAAAAACTCATAATTTCATTCAGGTAAATACCATTTATTAGTAAAAGAATTGATGTTGAAATAGGATCTTATTTTAAAGACTACACGAGATGTACCTTTTACCAGATTAATAAACTAGTCAAATTTTTGGTCCTTCAATTTTAAAATTGGAATTGAATTAGAGAGAAGCTGTTTTACCTGGTAAACAGCTTGGCATCAATTTTTAATTGCGTAAAGTATATAGAATTATTTTAAAATTGACTGTCTTTTCTAGATATTTACTGGAGATTCCTTTCGAACTATCAGAGCATTCTTTTGCATTGGAAGGTCAACTGTCGTTCTAACATCATCCAAAAAGTTTACGATGCTTTGTGAGAAAAATTAACTGAAACCTATTTTGTGACACCAACATTAAGTAGGAAGTGAATATTTTTGGGCCATAATTTGATATTATAACAATAGCTTTATTTCGAAAGCATTGCAATTTTTAAAAACAGAAAGAAAAGATACCAATTTAAATAAAACGAATTTAAAGAATAGATGAGGGTGACGTATAGCTGAATACAGTGGAGAAGAAGGGTAGATGAAGCAAAAATGTGTTTTAATTTACTTATGAAGCATAAAGATTTTAAAATCTTAGTTTAAAATTGTTGAATATGTTGCTTTAAGTCACGTTTATTGTACATTTATCAAACCAATGATTTTCAGTAGAAGTTAAAGTGAAGTCATTTTCGAGACTTTTAAAGTTTATAAAAATGTCTACTTAACTTTGGGAAAATTAATAGAACAAATAACTTTTGTGGATAAATTGAAATTTTGTTGCTATTGCATAAGTTTTCAAAAATTTATCATTTATTGTACGCAGTTTTCTTCTTGGGATGCAAAAAATGTGTCAATTAAGGAAGCAATCTATTTTTTTAAGTAAAAATTTTCAATTGAAAATAAAAAAATCAATTAACACGCTAGGTAATTCTTCGGATAAAGTGATGTGGCTTTATTCCCTATAAATTGCTTTAACATTATTCACTATTTAAGATCAGAATTTCAATTATGAAGTTGTGCGTTTTTGATGGTTTTTAATACATCTTTTTTCAAAAACAGGAAGAAAGTGTGCTTTTTGACTTTATTACCGCCCAGTGACAGTTAGTTCACCCCACTTAAAAAAAGCTTATTATTTAACTAAATTATATCAATATTTCAGTTGTGTAAATATTAGAACATCTATATATCGAAAACTTATCAAAGTTTATTTTTAAAAAATTTAGGTTGTAACTGGCGAATGTCTTTAAATTCTTTAAACAAAAAAAAAGGCAAGATATTTCAAGAAAAATTTGAAAATTTAAGACCAAAGCATAATTATATTACGTAAAATATTATATCCCCTTTTTTTAAAAAAAGATATGTATTATTTTATTAGTTCTTTAGTCACAAATACAGGTATATTAATACCTTTTCAGCTGAAGAAAAACCGATAGGTGTTATGCTAAGAGTCAACCAGAAACATCTGTTTGAAGTTGTGTTAAAAATGCCGAAATGCCACGTAAGATTTTTTTTATTTTTTTGCAGTTTTAAATTGTTTTTTAAGGCTCATTAAAAATCAAAATATCTATTTGTTAAAACTTTTCTTATCGCAAAGATAATGGTTGACCGCCAAACATTTGTAAAGCTACTTGCATCATTTTTCTTCAAACAATCATTTACTGTGGACCTACCTATTCCAACTTTTTTTTTCCAATTACCAACGTCAAGAGATGAGGAACGACAGCTTACTGCAACAGCTCCAAGATTACTTTCCATTGTATCAACAAAGTCGTCTGTCACGCAACCATCGTATAGGCAATTCTAAATGATTTTAATTGAATATATTTAGAGATTAGCTGTTTATAGTATAAGAGGCTCAACCTTTAAATCTAAAAATTGCCGTATCAGGACAATTGTTGAAAAACTTGTTTTTGTGACAATTGGAAAATAAGAACCAACATTTTATTATTTATTTTATTTTATATTATTTTATCGCTATATTTATCCTGTCTCTATCGCAAGAAAGCGACGGAGGCGCTAATACATAGGTTAGGTAATTACCCCAACCTGCTTCCGGAAATGCCAAGATATTGCTGTCCGCTTGTAATTTAATAGAAATATGACTGTAATTTAGAACTGCTTGCCAAGACCACCAAGCAGGGAAAAGTGCTGTAAATTGTCTTTCCCAAGGACGCAACAGAATGGCGCGAATGGTTTGGAACCGAGATCATAAGCACGGCGCTTTAACCATTCGACCACGCTGCCGATCATTTTACAAACAATAGGGTTAGGGTTAGGCATTCAATTAAAAAATGTTCTCAGGCAACTGCATGCAGCTTTATTTTTTTAAACAATTGTCAATTAGAATAACTACAAAAATTGCAAATTGTAAACCAAAAATTACAACTTAAATTACTTCAAAATTTCTTTCTGGATTCACAAGTTTGATGCAATTTTGAAATGAACCTTCAGGATCAAGAACAATACTACATGGTCGAGAGACAACATTGGTTAATTTACCTTTTTCACAAATTGGCGGCAAGGGGGGAACTGGGTTGGAACATCTGTGTGAGAATACAATTTATCGGAAAAAACAATTTTGTTTTTGGAGAAAAAAAATTTATTTTTATATAGCTGTATCAACTTGAACTATAACACATTTATCAAGCTTATAATTATATTGTTACGGTTTTGTGGGTGTTCGAAAGGAATCAGCGTAGGTTTGGTTCAAAAAGTTCCTATTTCCGATTTGATAATTTAAAGGGAAATCATCTGTTTTGTTTCCGTTAAAATTTCCACAAAAACCTTGAAAATTAAAAAAAAAATTTTAATGTGACAGTAGAAATTGTCAAAATAACAGTAATTTTTGTTTGTACTCCTTACAAAAAAATGTAACTTTTTTTTAGACGTGCATTCCATTTTATCATAAAGGTCATTCAAATAAACTTTACTTTATTACTTTATTAATATAGAGTTCATGAATATTGAGCTTGGTTTTATTGAAGGTTAGTAGAAATTTTGATAAACAGTATTGAAAGCAAAAAAAGACTAATCAAAATAATATTTATAACTGCTTTTTTAGAAATAGCTTTAAATTATTTATTGATATTTGATTTATGGCCACAATAATAGGACCACCAACAAAAATCCTACTTTAAACATGTTTGTAGAACAATTTTAACATTACAATTGAGTTGTGGCTTATTACATCATAATACGAAAGAGAGTTGATTCTATTTTTACTGAGCTGAGTGGGCAAGCAAACGTCTGAACAGCAGCAAAACTGTTGAGTGTGCATAAGAAAAAGCAAGAAATAAAAAAAAATATTGCTGACAAAACACAGAGTGTTTTGTCTATCAAAAGCAAAGCTTCAAACCGAACCCGAACGAGATCCGTAAACCCGCGTTAACCGTTATTATTTCTTGAACATAAACTGGAGCGAAACCCGAAAAAATAAAATTTGCTGAACCTGAACCGAAGCTGAACCTGTAAAAATTAAATTGGCAGAACCCGAACCTGAACCGGAACTTTATTTTAAACGATTTTGGTTTGACACTCTGATTATAATTTTTGATTTATTTATATATAGCTAGATTAATAACAATTTTGTATAAATTTGTGATAATTTTTCTGGTCATTTACTATTTATGTGGCAAAACAGTGACGGCATAAACGAATCTTTAGGCCATTGTTTCTCAAACTTTTAATGCTTTGAAGCTCTAAAGAGTTTTAACATTATCAGCGGAGTCCAAAAAAAATTATAAAGAATTATAAAAAATTACATTAAAATTTACCAATTGTTATTGAATAACTAAGATGGAACTGCTGTTTTGTACTTAAAAATGTTTCAAAGTTACTTGGTCATTAAATTAAAGTCAATGGTAAGATTATGTTATTTTTAGCATTCAACGGTTTCTAGTTTTAGTAGCTATATAGAGTAAGAAAGTTTTCTCTCATAGATGGGTTGTCGGAAATCTCATTAAAACTTAAAGAGCTTGAAGCGAGATTTCTGGGAATTATTAACTCAGGAAAATCCAAAATTTTGGTTAGTTGAGTTTCGTTAAATTTACTAGTTACCTGTTACTTGTCTTGGCTGGCATCCAACCTGCTGGATTTCGTTGCGAAGAAGCAACTCTGCCGTGGTGCTTCGCCCGCCGTTCGTCCCGCCACCTGTTTTATTCCAAACTGACATGATCTTCTACTGGCACTCAATGGCAACTTAAATCTAGACATCGATTTGTGCCTGCTGCACATGATCTGCCAAAAACTCGCAATGATTTTAATATCAGTGTGGAACACTGGTTGACCATAAATGGAACAAGAAGAGGAAAAATAATATCACCAGACTCCACAAATATATTACAGACGTCTTCACTATACCACTGGGAACCAAGCTACCAAACTCAGCTTTGGTCAGGCTTAACCGGCAAACTGGCGTCCGACGGTTTAGCTCAAATATATACAAATGGGGTTTAGCTCCTTCTGCGGCCTGTGAGTGGGGCAAAGAGCAGATTGCAGATCATATCGTTAACAATTGCCCCATCTACATTATTCCAAATGGGATTGGGAAAGCAGTCTCATGATCCTGGACAAATTTTGAATTTAGAGAAAGACATCAATATCTAAAACAAACTACGGTCCAACCAATTTAGCTAAAATAAATAAATGCAGAGAAATGCAAATTTTAACATTCTCTTGCAAAACAAACTGTTTTACAAGAAGGTATTGACATAAATTTCCAAATCATTGATATTTTCCATCAAGAAAGCACTTTTTCCAAAGATTAATTTTCCGTTTGAGTGCAAGTATTAACCTGAGTTTTGAAATATGCAATTTTGTTACCTTGTAATAAATAATTGTTTTCTTAGTGTGAGTAAAAATATTTGCAATATGTGCCAATTTTTAAATGAAAATTTTATCTTTTATCTTAAAAATTTAACTACCTAATATTTAACTATCTTTTAACTTAAAATTCATTACGCTTACATAAAAAGCTGTTCGCTTTTTTATGTAACTCATAAAACCTTGGCAGAGGTTGACAGAGTGCAACTTCCTGAACTTGCGCAACTGCCGAAGTTGCGTTGCGCTTTCTTACTTTTTTAAAAAGCGCTGCCTACTTTGCGCTGCGCACCAAGAAATAGAAAAACTACTTGCACTTTATTGCGCTGCGCATCAAAGATTAAACAAATCAATTGCGCTCTGTTGTGCTGCGCTGTTTATAGTCCTATTTTGCAAAAGTGCAATCTGCTTTGGTTATTTTTTAATCTAGGGTATTGGAAAACCAATTGTAATGCGCTTATGATTTGAAAAGTACAATATGTTTTAATTAATTTGAAAATCACTTTGCGCTGCGCTTAATATAGTTTTAAAATAGTATACATTGCGCTTTACATGAAGTTCAAAGCTACATTGAGCTTTACATGAATTGCAAAAGCGTATTGTGTTTTACATAATTTCAAAAACAAATTGACCAAGTTACCCTGCGCTTTTCGAAAGAAAGAAAAAATGCCCACCTATGGACCTTGCTAAAATCTTCACCCTTCAAAGCCACTGGACTTCAGCATGCGAACAATGGCGTTTTGTAAGTATTTCCCATTTTTTCACACAATAAGTTGAAAAGTTCAGATTTAAGTTATTTAGCTTTAATAGAATTAACAATTTCTATCACTTATCTAGCACTTCAGCTAATTGAGAAGGCATTGTAGTTTAAGTGTGTAAGAATGTTGATGTAAGAAGAAGTGAATGTAAGCTATTTTTCAGTTTTTATTTTCAATGTGAGCTACAACTTCTAATTATTTGCCCAACATTGCTGCAGCACCATCCGTACACACACTTGAACAGTTTTTCCATGAAATCTTTTGCTCCTCAAAAAAAAGAATTAACTAATAAAAATATGTCTTTGTTCTTGTATTAGTCCGTAAAAATTTACAAAAATAAATCCTCTTCCATCAAAGAGTTATAAATGGAGAGACAAAGAATATGTAAGAAAAAGGATGATGGAAATGGAGTTGCCGGGAAGGAGGAGAAAAGGGAGACCAAGGAAAAGATTTTTGGATGTGGTAAAGGAGGATATGGGGAGGTTGGTGCAAAGGAGACGGACGTTGAAGACAGGATGATTTGGAGGAAGATAATACGCTGTGGCTACCCCTGATTGAAGAGATAGGCCGAAAGGAGAAGAAGAAGATCATAGAATTATAAATGTTCTTTTTCGTGTGGAGTAGATGTTTTTCTTCCGGAAGACGCTTCAGATGTTACGATAGGTATTAATCAGCCAGGCCACTATCTCCTCATCAACTGTTTCCAAAAAAAACTCCCCTGTTTGTATGATAGAAAATGGGGCAAGATGGTATTATGTGGTCAGCGGTTTGCTCCTCCGTGCCACACTCACAAGCTGCTGTGTAAACCATACCTCATCTGTGCATTGTTAAAAGGAATGAACCAACGTCAGTGCAAAGACAATTAAGCTTGCCCAGGATGGTCTGGTACATATATTCCCAGTGGTTTTGGGTTGATGTAGGGAATGAAAGTACGTAGGCGGGAAGTGTTACTTTGCCATTTCGTATTCCATTTGGATTCTTCCCAACATGCCAAACTGGCGTCCGGCTTATAAAAGTCCTTTAAAAGTTTCAGTGCAAAAGGTACAAATAAGTGTTTTGATTTGAGCTGTCTTTCATTATAAGGGGTAGACAAGAGTCTTTTGTTAAGTATGTGTTCAGACCCTTGTGCTCGGCGAGCTAGAAACAGCATGGCTTGTTTGCAGCGAAGCTCAGTTAGAAAGATACCTGCTAAAACAAATAAGTTGTCCACTGGTGTAGGGCGCAGGAATACTGTCGCAATGCAAAAAGCCTCATTTATAGGCTTGTTAATGAGGCGAGTGTAGGCACTGCGGCACCAGAAAAGGGAGCAATACTTTGCGGCAGTGTGCACCAGGGCCAAAATGGCAGTGCGCAATGTTGTGGCACCAGCACCCCAGGTTGACCCCGCCAATCCCCTTAAAAGCCTAACGGGTGTTGCTAATTTTTTTGCGCAGTGACTCAAGTGTCTGCAAAAAGTGAGCGCCCTATCAAATTTTATGCCGAGGTACGTAGGGTCAGTACATTATAGTAGAGGTCAGCCTTCCACGCTGATGAAAGGTTTGCGTCGTGCCTCTTTGTTGTTAAGATGGAAGGTAGCCGAGACCATTTTGGCTGTACTGAGCTTCAGCTTCCATTTCTGGAGGTACGAAGATATAGTTATCACGTCCTGACGTAACGCTTCTTCTAATGTCTTCCTGTTAGATGCTAAGTGCAAGACTGCTAAGTCATCAACGTAAGCAAATTTCCGGGCGATTGTGAATAGCAGATCCAGAATATAAATGCTGAATAAGAGGGGATCTGGGACTGATGTGGGACGCCATTCTTGAGGCGTCATAACCTGCTCTGCCATCCAGTATCAGTGGCAAAAGTAAAACTGCAATTTCAAACAATTGCTATGATTAGGGAGACCATGTGGCTGTCCGGCAGAAGACTCAAACGTTTCCAAGTAAGCCTCAATGCCATATGGTGTCGTAGGCTGCTTTGAGGTTGATAAACACAGCACCAGTCTTCTTTTAAGCGAGTAACTATCCTCAATTTTTTGAGTTAGAAGAGAAACTTTATCTGCAGTCGACCTCCGTGTCGAAGCCCAGCCTACTCTTTAGGTAACGGTGGGTCTATTATTGGTTTGACGCAAGTGTAGATACGTCTTTCCAAGATCTTAAAGGGGGTACAAAGTAAGGAGGTAGGTCTTTAACTCCTTGAATCCCCTAGTGGCTTCATCGGCTGTGGGAATGCAACCATTGTCTCTCGTCTTCAGATTTTTGGAAGCTTGAGGTGGCAATTGCAGTAAGATAGAAACTTATTTAACCAGGACCTTAGGGCAGCATCAGCATGGAGTATTAGCTTTGGACAAATGGAGTCAGGTCCCGGAGCTTTTCCTGGCTTTGACTGCTGGAGGGCACTGGCAAAATTTCCTCTAAAGTGAAATCTCCAGAGTTACTTTTGCCAGTAGGTGTTAAAATCCTCCAGAGGTCAGATACTTTCTTGGCCACGTGTCGGGATGACGCACGATTCTTGGTCTGAAACACCCTATTTCTCACTAGTTGTGATACAATTGAATTTGCTGAAATGGTGCAAAAACGGCGGGTGTTTCTAGACCTTCCAGTTCAGTTATTAATGATAGTTAATGCCAGCCGACTGGATTGTGTGAAGTCAATGGTATTGACAACCTCTGACTAACGTTCTTTACTCTTTTTATCAATTTGGGCAAGCATGTCCGATGCAGCCTTGTTTTATTTTCACCCAAAGGTGCATTGAGAAAATCCTGATAGAGGCTCTCGCATTCGGCATCCCAACATGGTCTGTAATTGTTTCTGTGGCCACGTGGGATAGATCTCCTTGTTGCTTAAAGGATAGAGTAGCATAAATCCTGATACACCTCATCCACACATCTGGAGTATGAAGATGGTAAGTCCTTAGCCATTTTATCAGCAATGAGGCTATATAGTTCCTAGTTAGCCTTGCAAAAATTCCATCAATTTTGTGGTGCACTTGGAACAGTAGTTACAAATTTAGCTGCCGTGATCAGCGAAGGTCGGTGTTGCGACCTGAAAATTTCTCAAGAATACGTCTGTACAGAGACCAACTCTCATGATCAACACTCGCAAAAGCTAGATCAGAGTTCTTACCAGTGTGCCAACGACCAGAGAAGAAGCTGGGAACATTCTTACGATTGTGCAAAAGTATAAGTTTTCCCTGAGCTGCCCAGTTAGCCAGACATTCTCCATTTGGACTGATGGAATTGTATCCGCAGTCTAAATGGCAGCAGTTAAAGTCAACAGAATAGAAACAGCGATGTTGGTATTAATTGCGAGTTAGGTGGTTTGTAGATATTGACAATTTTGCAGTTATTGACATCCACACACAGCCATTCAATTGCTGATCCTTCAAAAGATTGATTAGCAAAGATTCGTTCAAGTCGCTCATAAACAAACATAGCAAGGCCATATTTCCTGCTTGAGATCCAACCGGCCAAGGTGCAATTTAATATCATATAATTTAATATTACATGGTTGCGTGAGTCTCTTGAAGGAGGATAACGAGGGTGTTGTACCTGTTGGTCGAAAGGCTAATAATGCAGATCATATTTTCACTCAAGGTCTCTATATTGAGCTATAGTGTACTAGGCAAAAGTGGTCGTTTGCTGTGTTGGCTGAAATTGACATCAAGTCTTCTCTTTTGCTTCCGGAACCGAGGATCTATCCTTTTACCACGCCGGAAGCTATCGTCATTGCTCGCCTAAAGAGTTTAATCACTTCAGTTACAAGGAATCACTTCGAAGAGGTCAATGACATAGGATTAACTAACATGAATTGTAAATATAAGGAACAAATACAGAAACGTCAGTGGATTTGTCCATTTGAAAAGAAAATATTGGCTCTGTTTTACTCGGTTGATTTTTTTTACAATATTCTGACAAGTCACTAACTCGTCTGCAAACTTTATTATTTGAAAGAGGTACAGATTCTATATTACAAACATAGATATTACCGATTGTACTTTCAACTAGATCTTTTGCAAACGGTTTTATGAAATTTTTATCTATTGTATGAGCTTCGCCATTTTGTGCTATTCGAAAACTAATTTTTTATGAAGTAATAAAGACATTTTTGTTATCTTCACTTACAAGCAATTTGAATTTTTTTCTTTCTTTTAGTTCTTCTTATTTTGTCTGAAATAACTTATCTTTTTATCTTTAAATTGAAAGTGCTTTATATTAAAGTCCCTTTTGAGCTTTGCAGGAGAAAGACTGAGATTTAAGAGAACAGCCCCCTATTCTACATGGAGTCCATTTGGCTTTTCTTCATTACCAGTCCGGGTACAGCCATAATTCAAAACTTTTATAATGTTTATCATGAAATTTTTTATCATGAAATTTTTTGCTTAAGTAGTTTGAAACTCTAGACTACTCTTTACTAACGAGAAAATCCAAAGTATCTTTCACTTTATAAAAAACGTGCGCTAATTGACAAGCGAACGTCTGCATTTTTCAGTTACACAAATTCGGCAGATTGGGAAAAGTTTTTTTTTTTTTTTAAAAGAGTATTTAATGGAATTTTGATTCAAATAAGGCATTTAACCACTAAACTGAAAAACAAAATTTGATATTTATCATTTTCAGCTTTTTGTAAATAAAAAGAATATAAGAAAACAATCTACTTGCTGAATAAAGAAATAACTATACAGAAAAACTATTTCAAAACTATCAAAACTACTGGCTACCTTACTGCAAGGTAAAAGCATGTAAAAATCATTACAAAGCATATCTGTTATTAGGTTACTATGATATCGCACAACAAATAAAATATGCATAATAGCGTGTAGATACAAAGTAGACAAGAAATCTAGCTTTTTTTAAAGAGCCAAATAGCAAATTTTGCACTTTGCAAAAGGCTTCATTTGAGCAAACTTTTTTTGTCCACGTCAAAGCGACAATAAATATCTCAAAATCTCTTAGGTTTCTTGTTTGTAATTTTGGTTTGCGGAGTCCCTAAGTTTCTTTTGCAGAGCCCTGGGGCTCCATATGGAGTATTTTGGGAACTTTTAGTCAAGACAATAGCAATAAAAACTGTCCTTTTACAAGTTTTTTAGTTTAAAATTTTATTAGCCTTGGGGAAATAGAACAAAATTCAATTGAACAAACTTTTAAAAACAGTACTTTTACGTAAAAATGCAAATTTTTTTGCATTATTATAACCTTAAAATAAAATTAAAATTATCAAATTCGATCTGCCCTAATGCACAAGCATAGCTAGATGATGCTCGATAGGTCAAGCGCGTAGAGCCGTCTCGCAGATCAACAGCTTGTTGAAAAAAGCTGAAAAGCCGGTTACTGGCTAGCTTGGCCTCTCTCTCTTTTTGCTAAACGTCAGATTCTAGTAACCTGATAAGCCGCGTCCAATCAATCAATTAATCTTTTTATTCAAACCAACTTATCCATCACAAAATTACGCAGTAGTATGTAGAATTCACAAATTGCAATGTAAAAAATGACCAATTACATATATGTAGTATTACATGAATAAAAAAACAAACAAAACAAAGTAATAATTTTTAGAGAACGTGCCAATGTTGCTTGAAAAGTAGCATTGACATCAAATGAATCAGGTGACAACAAATCTTTGTGTATTTGTTTTTCAAAGCAATGTAGTGACTCCATTTAGCCTTGCAAAAGTTCCATCGCTTAACGGACGTGCATGGCACTGACAAAGCACATCTTGATGATGTGATAAGCGAAGGTCGAAGTTTTGGCCTGGGGATCTTTCAGGATTACGTCTGTCCCGTAAGTAATTGTAAGAACCTACGTTAGCAAAAGCTAGACCTGGATTAGTGCCAGTGTTCAAGCGGCCGGAGTAAAAGCTGGCGGCATCTTTGGCAATGTATAGGAGGGCAAAACTATTATTACCAACCCATCTAGCCAAGCGCTCATTGTCCGGGATGTTGTTATTGTAATCGCAATCAACGTAGCGACAGTTGAAATTGCCGGCATACAGACATGGATAAGGAATCACTGGGAGATCTAGGGGTCGCAGTCGCGTTGGTGGAGGTTTGTAGACGTTGACTATTATATATTTATCTACTTCGACGCTCAACATTTTAATATTCGATGTGGGTGGAGGATGGTTTAAAAGCGTATGCCTTAGTTGCTTGTGGACAAACGTGGCAAGGCCATGTTTCCTGTTTGAAAAAGACACAGTTAGTTGGAAGCTTGGAAGTACTAGCTTCTCTGCATTAGTGTAGTGGGTTTCCTGTAGTAGGATAACGAGTGCCTCAAACTGCAGATCAAAATGATGAAGAACGTTCATATTGCTTGTAGTGAAGCCTTCGATGTTCCGCTAGAGAATAGTAGATCTTCGGAACTTGTTGTCAATGTGCCCTGAAAGTGGCAATGTTAATTTAATTAAAAAAAGCTTTTTTCTCAGACTTTGTCCGGTTCCAGTTTCGATCCCTTGTACGTATTCGTTTATTTAATTTGTCAATTGTGCGCTTTTTCTTGTTTTCTCCCAGTTTAAATAAGCGCCCAGTAATCAAGAAATGTTGAGTTTTCTATGTACTTGTGTAAGTTTTGATTTGGAAGTTTTAAAGTTGTGTATCTTGGTAACGGTTAGATTTGAACAGTTTGTCACAAAATTGCAAAACTGTTTATTGTGTTTTCTTTTCTTGTGATATTGTGGTCTTCGTCTCCGTCATCATCGTCGTATTCAGATCCATTTTAACCTTTTTCTTACCATTGTTCCACAAAAGAAACAAATTTTTCATAGCTGTTTTAACACCCTTTCTATTAATTATAGATAGTGTAATGTTGTTTGTGTGTTGTTAAGAAGTTGTTTTACTATATTGACCAACTTACTGAAAAATACTTTGCGCATATGAATATTTGTATGATCGCCATTTTTATGAAAATTGCGTTTTCGGCGTAAGGCATACTTACGAATCTATAAGAATCTTTGTCGTTTTCAAAACGCTTCTAGCGTGTTATCATATTTAGTAGACACATTTGGTCGCATCCCCATGTAAAAAGCAATCCAAAATATAGATATTGGGTAGGGGAAAATTTATCTGAAAAAACTTTGTGGAACAATGGCGGTTTTCCGGACACAATTTTTTGATTTTCAATCGCAATGTTGTGAAATACATCGGACTTTGCCTTACGCTAGGAAAGTAGTAGTTTTCGTATAAAACTATCCAGCTGTGATTTCAATGCAGCCGACCGAGATTTTATTTGTTTTAGAATTACGTTCATTGTTCTATTTTTGTGACGTCACAAAACAAATTATCGAGAAATAACGCAACGGTGTTGCTTTATTTCCCAACTCTCGGCGAGCAAAGAAACACGTTTACCAACAGTTTGTTTCAAACACAGTATCAGCAAAGTTTAGAAAATTGGGTCAAACATGGATACTAGAGCTTTTTACGGTGTAAGAAAGGCAACCCATTTATCAACTTTAGCAGAAGTAAACGAAACTATAGGAAAAGCAAAACACGTAGTCAATGTTGCTGTATTACCGCCTGAGGCAGGAGACTCTGGTAGCCAGGAGAGCGATGCTGAAGATGTTGCTGACAGTATGGAAGAAATTTTTGAGCCAGCTGGGGAACTTGAAGTAGAAGAAGACTTTGAGAGTGATGAAGAATTAGAAATGGCTCTACTATCAACTAGGAAGAAAGGATTTCCAAAATGGAAAAAACGTTATTACTTCGATAAAGCAATTTTGATTGAAGACGATTCCAGTATTTTGAGAAATCGTATTTTTAACCTGGATGGTAGCTCACTATTTGAGATTTGGAGATTTTTGTTTACTGAGAAGATGATCGATCAAATTGTTTGCCAAATGAACTTGTATGAAAATCGAGATAAAAATAATTTTAATTTCTATTTTACAGGCGAAGAAATCCGCAAGATTTTAAGTATACTCTTACTTTCAGAGCATCATTCTTTACCTATAGAGCACCATTATTGGTCTAGGCAACAAGATTTAGGCGTAGCATTTGTGTCCAATACAATGAACAGGAACAAGTATTACGCAATAAAGAAGTATCTCCACTTCGCTGACAACCAAAACTTGACAGAAGGGGATAAAATGAGTAAATAAGCGCCACTTTATGAGATGTTAAATCGAAACGTAATTCAGTTTGGCATATTTAACAAACTTTTAAGTGTGGACAAATCTATGATACCTTATTTTGGTTGGCACAGTGCCAAAATGTTTATTAGAGGAAAACCTATTTGCTTTGGTTTTACGATTTGGTGATTATACGGCAGCGATGGTTATCCATACAACATGAAGATTTATCAAGGAAAGGAGAAAAAGTTGCAAGATTAGCCTTTGTGATCTCGCGTAATCAACAACATGGTTGATGTTGTTACTGCAAATTCCAGTGCTTTGCTGCATGAGTTGTACTTCGATAACTTTTTTACAAGTTATAATAGTTTGATGTCTGATTTAGCGAAGATTGATGTGCGAGCAACTGGCACGATAAGAGAAAAAGAACAGCAAACGCAAATTAAAAGATGATCAGCTCAAAACAGCTTCAAAAACAGGAACGTGGATGTTTTGAATATTGCTGTTATGGGAATGTTTATATTGTTAAGTGACATAACAATTCAGTTGTGACAATTGCAAGCAACTGGGAAAGACACACTCCAAATCATAAGGTTAGACCCGGGTAAAGGGAGGTGTAAAAAAAGTACCACAGCCTTATCGCATAAACTCTTATAATGATGGGATGGGGGGCGTCAATCTCATGGATTCCTTGTTGGAAGCTTAGCACTTAACGATACGTGGTAAAAAATGATACTGGCCACTTTTTGTCAATCTTCTTAATACTACGGTTGTCGCTGCATGGAAGATGCACTGTCATATTAGAGATAAGAAAATAACCCAAATTAATTTTAGAAAGCAAGTGACGCTGTGCCTACTCAAAGTTCAAAAAGACGGTAAAATAGAAAGTAGTGTTGCTGCTGAACTACCACTGGATGTACACTTCGATGGAGTAAACCACTTCCTTGGACATGCAACAACCCAAGATCGATGTAAACTGTGCAAAAAAATACAAGAAGTATGTACACAAAATGCAACATTTGTCTCCATGGGGAGCGTGGCAAGGTTTGTTTCAAAACTTATCATACTCGTTGCTGATGCGTAAACAGAAATAAAACATACTTTTCCCACAACTTAAGTGCTCTTGCAACCTTTAACTGAAAAACGTAGTTCTAAGTTAGTACAGAAATATACAGGAAAAACTAAAAAAACTGGTACAGTAAACATCCAATATTCCACAAAGGGAACATGACGTAGCTTCCGGTAAAAACTTGTTACGAAACTAAAACTTTGCGTAAAAAGTTATTTATCACAACAATGGCGAAATACGTAAAATTCATAAAAATCCGACCAGCGGAACTATAAGCGGTAAAATAAAGGTTAAGTCCGTTAATATCATCAAATTATTGCCAAGAAGTCGGTTGTCAAAATTTGTCAAAACTTGGTAAAATCGATTCTCGTTGCTTTATATTGTGTTACAAATCCCAAATTACCAAATAGCTGACTCTAAATTATATTTCAACAACATCGGAGCGTGACAAAACAAACTCAACGCGAGGAACGAGTATTTTCAATCAGCGAAAATTCAGCAAGTTCCAATTACGTTGATTCAATTTGTTTGAACCAACAGGTAGTTTTTTCCAGATATTGCCCCTCGTCACTGTTTTGTTCTAGCTTATGTTATTGCATTTTTCATTATGAAAATTTACTGCTCCCCTCCAACACTTAAAACCAGGTAAAGCTTCGGGCCCTGATTTATCTGTTCAGAGCTTATCATCATGCTGGAGTTGCTTTGAAGTCCTGGTTACGTGACTTCCTTTTTTCCTGCTTGCACTTACTGAAAATTTCCAAGATCTGGTGAGGAGCGCTTGCAGTCGCAATCTCAAAGCCAATGAAGCCCGTGCGGTAACCAAAGAGTAATTGACCGATATCTCTACTCTGTGTACCCCACTTCTTATCTACGCCTGTGTCAAACCAATTATTGATGCACTATTCCCTAAAGAGCAGGCTGGGTTTTGACGAGGGAAGTCAACCGTGAATCAAGCCGTTTTGTTGACCCAGACGATTGACAATTCTTTCGAGGCTAAGAAAAAGACCGGTGCCATATTTGTCAATTTTACATGGCGCATGACACTCTCTTGCACCGTGGTCTTACCTGCAACCTGCTGAGGCTTGTGCCGGATAAGCACATGGTCAAAATGATCATGAAGCTTGTCCGAAACCGAAGTTTTACTCTTACTACCGGTCACAGCAAGCAAAGTAGGCTAAGATGGTTAAAAAAATGGTGCCACTCAGGGATCGGTCTTGGCTCTCTCCTTTTCAACATCTATACGTATGATCCGCCCTTCACATTTCCAGAAAGTTTGCTTATGCGGACTGTCTAGCATTGTTACACTCTTTTAAAAATTATAATAACTTGAAGGGGACTTTAAATTAAGACATGGCTACACCTTTAGCGTATCTACAGACTTGGAAGTTGAAGCTCTGTCACAATAAGACGGCAACGACAGCTTTTCATTTAAATAACCGTGACCCCTCGTATCATCAGCCTCTACGTGGCAAGTTGGGACTCATATCATAAGCTTCTACGCGGCGAGTTCAAATAATTGGCAATGCCCGGCGAATGATAATAAATTTGGGATACTTCCGGGGTGGTAAAAATATATACCCTCAGCTCCGGAAGCGAAAGAGACTCAATGAGTCAACAAATGTTAGATGCGAGCCTTTTGTCTCCATAACACTATATTTAAATATTGAAGGCCTAAGTGCAAATACTGTAAGATCTGTGCTATCAGCCAATCAGCCATCGTACAAAAGGCTCTTTTACAAGTCATCCTCTTACAAGAGATCCACTGCATGAATGCAGAACACCTTGTAATACCACACTTCGCTCTGGCTGGTTCTGTTTCAAGCAGGAAGCATAGCCTTGCCACGTTTGTCCGCAAAAAACTTAGCTAGAGAAACTCTTGTGGATTAATCTTTGGAAAAATCAGCAATTGAGTGGTTGTGTATGGACATTAATGATTTCAAGATCGTCAATGTTTACAAATTACAAACTGAAAATTCTCAAGATTTGGAGAAGAGCGCTTTTAGTTGCGATCCCAAAGCCAATGAAGCCTGTGAGGGACCAAAGAGTTATCAACCGATACCTCTGCCTGTGTCCGTCTGTCCCTACATCATTCTCGAGAAGCTTATCTAAATCCGCGTCAAAACAATTATTAATCCAATGCTCCCTAAATAGCAGACTGTGTTTCAATGCGGGAAGTCAACCGCGGATCAAGTCGTTCTGTTGACCCAGAACCTCGAGAACTGCTAATAGATTTTGAACCAAGACCGTGTCGATAACAATCACGGCGCTCCAACCAGTCGACCACGCTGCCGACGATTTGTATTTATTTTTGTCGTTTTTTGGCAGCAAAAGTTCAGATATGTGGGAAAGGAAATTAGCACAATCAAGTGATATTTAAAACGTTTGATGTTTAAGCCGACATTGGCTGTGGATGATGAAGATTTTTTTAAGGTTGCACACTGAATTATATACTATTGTACAAGCTAAACAAAACAAAAAATAACTTATTGGGCGATACTGTAACCGAACTACGTATGTGTGCCCTTAAATATCTTGCAATGCAACTTTGATGAGCCAAACCTTAGCTGCTAACACGAAGCCAGCAATTACAAAAGTTTTAAGATCAAATTTTATGAATCATTATAGATAATGTTGACAGAAGCGTGGTGAAGTGGGTTGAGCGTCTAATAGTACCGCACGCAATCTACTGTGTCACAATTATTGTAATAGTGCATTCTGCTTTCACACAAATTATTACATCATAATTTTTGTATTTAAAAGTGGAATTAAATACATTTAATTGATAATTTACTATTGAGTGGTTGTTCAAAAACAATTAATAGCAATAATTTCAAATTTACTCAGGTAAATTTTGCAAGTATTGCAACAACTTTTTTATAAAAAATTTCAGAAAAGTTAATGAAATGTGAAGACGATTGTGCTAGTAGTCTGAGACCACCACAACACCCTGCACTTTCCATCCCCCCGCCCCCGATCTCATAAAAGTTAACCTTTTTCTTGCCTAAAGGATAAATGTTTCGAGACGTAATCGCTTTTTTTCGTTAAGCAAAAAGAAATTTGAATTTTTCATGTGCAGCTATATATAAAGTAATGATTTTTAACTACAGTTAATCTATCGTTACGGTGTAAGAACTGTAAAACAAAGATGGGTAGAAGCATAAGGCTATTTTAACCAAAACAAAAATTTTTAGGTATTATGACAAAAATTGTTTTTTTAAACCTACTTGCTTAACGCAAATTGGAATCAAGCAATATCGCAATTTGGAATCAAGTAATTGATTTAGCCCAAATCCTTGTTTCTCACTGATTAATCAAGCAATAATTTTTATTTTTGCCACAACTCGTATTATAATTGAATAATATCATAAAAAAATCAGCATTTGAAAAAGAGGGTGACTGGAAAATGCAAACAGACCTCACCGTTATCACTTCAAGCAATTACATCGTGTCAAATACTTCTATGTTTATTTTTTTTAACAGAATTGTTTTTAAATTAATACTTTAAGTAGCTGAATCAATATCAATGATTTTTTAATTATTTGGAAAAAATTTTTACAGTTTTTATTTCGTCAAATGAGACAAAATATTGCTTATAGCTATTTTAAAATAGATTAAAAAAAGTTGTTTTTTTTTTAAATATTTTACACACTTTTGCAGTCTGTTATTACGATATCTAGGAATATATAAATTATCATATTCCGCGATAGTCTTGCGCTTCGGTTTAATATTTGATTGTCTTTTTAAAAGTAATTAGAAAATGGGGTGGGAGTCAATGTTTTACTGCACTAAAACACAAACTTGCTAATTTTGTGTTTATTTCCAAAATACTTGGTTCGGTATAAAGCCATTTAGAATGACCAATGGTACTGACGGAATTGTTAACTCTTTTAAAAGTATTAGCAGTTTTTAAAAGGACTGTTTTCTTTAGAATTCTTGCTCTCAATTCTCGTCAAAAAATTGTTCGCACTGAAAAATTGCAAACAAACGTGGTTTATCTTGAATAGAGAACATTGAAAGTAACAGCGTCTTTGATTGGTCTAGAGAAAGACAGCGCGTGATTGGTTGCCCGCTTTCTTGCGCCGCAAGCGAGAACGCTTCAGTCAATCAACAAATTTTTTCTGGCGACAAAGAGAGCTTTTATAGGACATCTTTTGTCAACTTACGTACTGTATATAGCTCCCAAATCTTTGTAATTTACCTTTGATAACATCATGCAACAGCAGATTGATGGTGCTGCTATGGGCAGTCCCCTTGGCCCTGCTCTTGCTAATATTTTTGTGGAATTTGTAGGATTGGAAAATGAGTTTCCCAAATTTTATGGTATGATAGTAAATATTAAAACTAAAATTTGCTTTACTTGCAAAAAAATCCCATAGATACCCCTCTCAAAATTTAGTATAACGCTTTTTTAAAGTATCGTCAATACTTTATTGTACTATAATTGTCTTTATAAAAAAACAACTTTGAAAAATTTTTTATAGTATATGCAAGTGTAGGTACTACTTGATATAGCTTTGATGGACCCAGAAACGAAGACAGAAAAGCGCAAGATTTTAGTACCAGCAAAAATTGAAAATAAATAAATAAATAGTTTTACAAGTGTCTAGAAAATTACCAACGCCCGTGTTTGTTTTCAAATTTTGCTTTCCTATTCATTATTTGCGCGTGACTTACCGCGAGCGGCTTTTCGTTTTACACTTTAATTATTAGTTGATTTCATCCCAAGCATAGTTTGTTTCTGCAGCGCGTTTATTTATTGCTAGCTCTTTGCGTTTTATTTCACTTCTCCATGGTAGGTGGTCCGTGGGAGTGGGACGCAGGCATCCAGTAACTATGCGCAAGGCGTCGTTCAAAACATTGTCGATGAGGCCAGTGTGAGCACTGCGACACCAGACTGGCACACAGTACTCAGCTGTTGAGTAGACTAGAGATAAGGTGGCTATGCGTAGTATTTTAGCACCAGCACCCCATCCTGAGCCCACGAGTCGCCTCAGCAGTTGACGCGCGGGGATAGTTTTTTGCGCAATGCCACTAGATGATGACGAAACGTGAGCGATTTTACCCCAAGGTATGTAGGGGTTGGACAGAACGGTAAAAGTCTACCGTTGTTGTAGACCTTTAGCTCGCGTTTGGCCTCTCGGTTATTTAAGTGAAAGGCTGCCGTCACCGTCTTAGTGTGACTGAGCTTTAATCTCCAAGTCTAGAGATATGCTGACAGTGTGGACATGTCTTGGCTTAAGGTGCCCTCCAAGTCCTTCCAGTTTCCAGAAGAATGCAACAATGCTAAATCATCAGCATAAGCAAACTTTCTGAAAATCATGAAAGGAAGATCGTACGTATAGATGTTAAATAGGAGGGGAGCCAAGACCGATCTCTGAGGAACGCCGTTTTTAAGACGGCGTAGCCTACTTTTCTTGCTGTCACCGGTGGTAAGGGTTAGATTTCAATTTCGGACAAGCTCCATAATCATTTTGACCATGTGTTTATCCGGAAGTAGTCTCAGCAGCTTGCAGATAAGGCCACGGTGCCAAACAGTGTCATAAGCAGCTGTCAGATCGATAAATGTATACCGGCCTTCTTTTTCGCCTCGAAGGAATCCTCGATGTTCTGGGTTAGCAGAACAACTTGATCTACGGTTGACTTTCCGCGTCGGAACCCAGCCTGCTCTTTAGGGAGCAGTGGATCGATTAATGGTTTAACGCGGGCGTAGATAAGCTTTTCGAGGATCTTGTTGGGGAAACAGAGCAGAGATATCGGTCGATAACTCTTTGGCTCCCCCATGGGCTTTCCTTTGGTTTTGAGATCACAAACACAAGCGCTCTTCTCCAGATTTTTGGAATTTTGAGTCGGCGCAAACAGGAAGAGAAGAAGTCACGTAACCAGGACTTCAAAGAGGCCCAGATGGTAGGTGCTTTCACGCAGCCTGGGCCGTGAGTAAGTCTGCTCATTGATTTTAAAATGATAGACCGAAACCGAACCTACCAAAACGGAAGGGTATCCACCCATTCCGATGTTCAGTGTGGGTCTGCTAGTCGGCAAACGTCCTTTTCAGGACGGGGCAATGTCAGGATAAAACTGCCCTTTTCAGGGCACATTGCCAACAAGTTCCAAAAACCCACTATTCTTCAGCTGAACATCGAAGGCCTCACTGCAAGCAAGATAAATGTTCTTCATCACCTCGCTATGCAGTCTGAGGCACTTGTCATCCTACTGCAAGAGACGCATTGCACTGATGCAGAGAAGTTGGTGCTACCAAACTTCCAACTAGCTGGGTCTTCTTTAAGCAGGAAGCATGGCCTTGCCACGTTTGTTCACGAGCGACTGAAATACACGCTTTTGGACCAATCTCCACCGCATCGGAGATCGAGTGGTTGTGTGTGGACGTTGATGGCTATAAAATAGTCAACGTCTACAAACCACCGCCAACGAGATTGCGAACCCTGGATCTCCCAGTGTTTCCTCACCCCTATGTTTACGCTGGCGATTTTAACTATCGTCATGCTGATTGGGGTTATGATGACAACAGTCCGGACGGTGAGTGCTTGGCTGACTGGGCAAGTATTAATTGTCTTGCCCTCCTATATAATGCCAAGGACGCTGCCAGTTTTTATTCCGGCCGCTGGAACACTGGCACCAATCCAGATCTAGTTTTCGCTAGCGTAGGTCCAAACAGTCGCTTACCGGATAGACGTGTCCTTGAGAAGTTTCCCAGGTCACAACAACGACCTTCGCTTATTAGAACCACCAAGGTTTGCTCTGGCAGTGCCAAGCATGCCTGTTAAGCGATGGAACTTCCGCAAGGCCAAATGGAGTCAATACATTGCTTTGACGAATAAATTCGCTAAGACTTTGTTGCCGCCTGATTCACTTGATGTGGATGCGGCTTACCAGGACTTCTGTAACACCATTAAGAAAGCAGCCAAAAAGACTATCCCACGCGGGTATTAAAATAACTATATTCCGTGTTGGGATGCAGAGTGTGAATCCCTCTATCCTCAGGGAGACGACTCAAGTTTGGCTGCTACAGCTATGCTTGCCAATCTTGACAGAAAGTGGAGGGATCGATGATCCGAAGCAGTTCAAAGCATTGACTTCTCACACTCTAGTCAAAAAGCGTGGAGTATTTTGAACAACCTTACTGGTAGGCACGACACTCTCCTCGTCACTGTCCCGTTTCAGCCAATGCTATTGCATCTCAGCTGGTTAAAAATGGGAAATACGAGGCTGTTGACCGAAAGTCATCTCGACTTGTCTTTCAATAAGTGTCTGACCTTTGGAGGGCCACAGCACCAGACGCGGTAAATATCTCTGACAAATTTTCACAGAGAGAATTTGCTGCTGCCTTTCAGCACTTAAAACCAGGTAAAGCTCCGGGACCTGATTCCATCTGCCCCGAGCTTATACTCCATGCTGGAGCTGCTTTGAAGTCCTGGTTACGTGACTTCTTCTCTTCCTGTTTGCGCCGAATCAAAATTCCCAAGATCTGGAGAAGGGCGCTTGTGGTCGCAATCCCAAAACCCAAGGAAAGCTCGTGGGGGACCCAAAGAGTTATCGACCGATATCTCTGCTCTGTTTCCCCAACAAGATCCTCGAGAGGCTTATCTACGCCCGCGTTAAACCATTAATCGATCCACTGCTCCCTAAAGAGCAGGCTGGGTTCCGACGCGGGAAGTCAATCGTAGATCAAGTTGTTCTGCTAACCCAGAACATCGAGGATTCTTTCGAGGCTAAAAAGAAGGCCGGTATACATTTATCGATCTGACAGCTGCTTATGACACTGTTTGGCACCGTGGCCTTATCTGCAAGCTGCTGAGACTACTTCCGGATAAACACATGGTCAAAATGATTATGGAGCTTGTCCGAAATCGAAGTTTCACCCTTACCATCGGTGACAGCAAGAAAAGTAGGCTACGCCGTCTTAAAAACGGCGTTCCTCAGAGATCGGTCTTGGCTCCCCTCCTATTTAACATCTATACGTACGATCTTCCTTTCATGATTTTCAGAAAGTTTGCTTATGCTGATGATTTAGCATTGTTGCATTCTTCTGGAAACTGGAAGGACTTGGAGGGCACCTTAAGCCAAGACATGTCCACACTGTCAGCGTATCTCCAGACTTGGAGGTTGAAGCTCAGTCACACTAAGACGGTGACGGCAGCCTTTCACTTAAATAACCGAGAGGCCAAACGCGAGCTAAAGGTCTACAACAACGGTAGACTTTTACCGTTCTGTCCAACCCCTACATACCTTGGGGTAAAACTGGACAGATCGCTCACGTTTCGTCACCATTTAGTGGCATTGCGCAAAAAACTATCCTCGCGCGTCACACTGCTGAGGCGACTCGTGGGCTCAGGATGGGGTGCTGGTGCTAAAACACTACGCATAGCCACCTTGTCTCTAGTCTACTCAACAGCTGAGTTCTGTGCGCCAGTCTGGTGTCGCAGTGCTCACACTAGCCTCATTGACAGTGTCTTGAACGACGCCTTGCGCATAGTTACTGGATGCCTGCGTCCCACTCCAACGGACCACCTTCCTGTACTTTCAGGCATCCAGACAGCTGAGCTTCGCCGAATGGGAGCGACACTCTCCTTGGCTTACCGTGGATCTCTGGACCCCGATCATATCTTGTATGGTCTTTTAAGTGGGTCTTCAGATACTGGCCAAATGAGACTAAGATCCAGACGCCCGTTTGTGCCAGGTGCGCGGAATCTCTTGGACAACCTTGCCAGACTTGGCATCCGCGCCTCTGAATGGACGAATCACAAATGGAACGCGGAGTACTGTGAAAATGCTTCTAGGCTCCATGTTTTCGTGCCCGGGACCAGTGTCAGGCCTGTTGGGATGGGCTTACCCCGAGCAGCTTGGATTAAGCTCAACCGCCTGCGGACTGGTGTTGGGCGATTCCATTCGTCCATGCACAAATGGGGTCTTGCTCCTTTACCGAATTGCGAGTGTGGCGCCTCAGAGCAAACCGCAGACCATGTACTAACAATGTGCCCCATACATCGGGCACCACATGGCGCACGCGGTCTGACGGTTTTGGATGACGAAACTCGATGCTGGCTTAATAACATCACTGCCAGCATCTGATCCAGGCAGTGCAGCAGTCTGGGGTAGTAAAAGGATAAACCCTCGGCCCCAGTTCTGTTTGTGTCTGACCTGGAGTGGATGCCCTTCAAACGACGACGACTTCAAAGAAGCTCCAGTATGGAGTATAAGCTCGGGGCAGATGGAATCAGGTCCCGGAGCTTTACCTGGTTTTTAATGTTGAAGGGCAGCAGTAAATTCTCTCTGTGAAAATTTTTCAGAGGTATTTACTGGATCTGGTGTTGTGGCCCTCCAAAGGTCAGACACTTCTTGAAAGACAAGTCGAGATGACTTGCGGTCAACAGCCTCGTACATGTATTTCCCATTTTTAACCAGCTGAGATGCAATAGCATTGGCTGAAACGGGACAGTGACGAGGAGAGTGTCGTGCCTACCAGTAAGGTTGTTCAAAATACTCCATTCTGTTCGACTAGAGTGTGAGAAGTCAATGCTCCGAACTGCTTCGGACCATCGATCCCTTCGCTTCCTGTCAAGCTTGGCAAGCATAGCTGTAGCAGCCAAACTTGAGTCGTCTCCCTGAGGAGACTGCAGAAAGGTTTTATAGAGGGATTTACACTCTGCATCCCAACACGAAACATAATTATTTTGATATTCGCGTGGGATAGTCTTTTTGGCTGCTTTCTTAATGATGTTACAGAAGTCCTGGTAAGCCGCATCCACATCAAGTGAATCAGGCGGCAACAAAGTCTTTGCGAATTTATTCGTCAAAGCAATGTAGTGACTCCATTTGGCCTTGCGGAAGTTCCATCGCTTAACAGGCATGCTTGGCACTGCCAGAGCAAACCTTGGTGGTTCTAATAAGCGAAGGTCGTTGTTGTGACCTGGGAAACTTCTCAAGGACACGTCTATCCGGTAAGCGACTGTTTGGACCTACGCTAGCGAAAACTAGATCTGGATTGGTGCCAGTGTTCCAGCGGCCGGAATAAAAACTGGCAGCGTCCTTGGCATTATATAGGAGGGCAAGACAATTAATACTTGCCCAGTCCGGACTGTTGTCATCATAACCCCAATCAGCATGACGATAGTTAAAATCGCCAGCGTAAACATAGGGGTGAGGAAACACTGGGAGATCCAGGATTCACAATCTCGTTGGCGGTGGTTTGTAGACGTTGACTATTTTATAGCCATCAGCGTTCACACACAGCCACTCGATCTCCGATGTCGGTGGAGATTGGTCCAAAAGCGTGTATTTCAGTCGCTCGTGGAGAAACGTGGCAAGGCCATGCTTCCTGCTTAAAGAAGACCCAGCTATTTGGTAGTTTGGTAGTACCAACTTCTCTGCATCAGTGCAGTGGGTCTCTTGCAGTAGGATGACAAGTGCCTCAGACTGCATAGCGAGGTGATGAAGAACATCCATCTTGCTTGCAGTGAGGCCTTCGATGTTCAGCTGAAGAATCGTCGGTCTTCAGAATTTTTTGGTAATGTGCCCTGAAAAGAGTAGTTTTATCCTAGCATTGCCCCGTCCCAAAAAAGGACGTTTGCCAATTAGCAGACCCACACTGAACATCGGAGTGGGTGGATACCTTTTCGTTTTGGTAGGTTCGGTTTCGGTCTATCATTTTTAAAATCAATGAGCAGACTTGCTCATGGCCCAGGCTGCGAGAAAGCACCTAGCATCTGTGCCTATGTTTTGCTTATGTACCTCTTTTCTGTTGTTTCCCCCGAGCTAATCGTTGGCTGATCGCGCCATAATGGCCATTTGTGTAATCATTCTTAACACAAAACTCTCAGGATGTAGCCCGATCACGTGGTTTTATTGATAAATAAGGTGGACGCCACAATAATAAGGACATAAAATCATTACGACTACATATACGCGCTAGACTGATTCATCGCCTCAGATTAGATTAGAGACTTATATCAGCGACTAGTGAAATTTGACTCGAGAATATTCGTGAAACTGATTCTATTTGAATATGGCAGCGGTTCCCAAACTGGGCCCCGCGAAAATATGTGAAAGTTATTAGCAGCTTTTTACAATTTTACAGTGTGTTGTAAGCAGCAGCTGTGTGGAGCCGCTTGTTAGTTGTTAGCTACAATAACTCATCTAGAAAACCACGCGAATTTTTTACTCGTAAGTTATCAGAAATGAATAAGCAGTCGTCGTATTTTCAAAGTTTTTAAAAACACCACCTAAAGCACAGCTTGCTTCTTTTAAAGTTGCGTACAGAATCGCGAAATATAAAAAACTGCATACCATTCCGGAAGAACTTGTGCTTCCTGCTGCTCTTGACTTAGTTTTGACAATGATTGGAGAATCAGCTGCTCAAAAACTAAAAACTGTTCCACTCTCAAACAATACCATTAGTAGAGGATCGATAAAATTTTGGATGATATAAATGATCAGCTAGTCGCGAAAATGCGTGGAAATGAGTTCAGCTTACAGTTAGATGAGGCAACAACCAGTACCAGTAATAAAGATGCTAATTTGATTTGCTACGTACGCTTTATCGATAACGACGACAATATCGTTGAAGATTTGCTGTTTTGTAAACCCATTTTAACAAATTATAGAGCGCATGAATTGTTTGCAATACTGAACAATTTTTTTCAAAAAAATAATCTCCAGTGGAAATAATGCGTTGGTTTATGCACTGATGGTGCCCGAGCTATGTCTGGCCGCTTTGGCGCCAGACGTTGTGCAGGGTGTCGCCGTTGACGCAAAATGGACCCACTGCCTAATACAACGTGAGGCGCTGGCTTTGCAACAGCTCAGTGGTGACCTTAATGGAGTGCTTAAAGTTGTTGTCAAAACTGTGAACTTCATTAAAGTAAGGCCGCTTAAAGCTCGGCTTTTCCAACGTCTTTGCGATGAATTAGGAGCAGAGCACAACAATTCATTGTTTTATTGTAATGCAAGGTGGCTTTCCAAAGGCAAAGTTCTTCTGCGTGTGTGCGAATTGAGAAACGAAATCTCCATATTTTTAAAAGAAGAAAACCGTGCACATGCTACTACCTCTAAGGATGAAGTTTTCCTGACTCAGTTGGCGTATCTCTGCGATATTTTTTTAAAATTTAAATCAATTAAACATCTCCCTCCAAGAAAAAGAAACTCACCTTCTGCAACTCCATGACAAAATTACAGCCCAAGAAAACTACAGTTGTGACCAACTGATCTGCTGATAAATAACGAGCAATGTGATAACTTTCCACTTTTAAATCCCATTTAAACTCGCAATCTGGCAATCTCTCCCTGCAGAATACTGATGAGTGTGATATGAAGACTGTGATGTGTTCGCATTTGGATGCTCTAATCTCGCATTTTGAGAAATATTTTTCTGAAGACATAGAGAAGCACGATTGGATAAGAAATCCTTTTGTTGATAATATTATGAAATTATGCAATTGCCCCCTGCCTTTTCATTTTCTTAAAACGGGGGGCAGAGGGGGCAGATTGTGCTCGTTAAAATTAGTATTTCAGATAAATTTTTTTTAGTTATGCTCTGCAATTAACCTATATAATCTTGATCACCATTAGATCCAACAATGTTTGTAAAATTACAAAGATAACCGTGACTCATAGTACAGTAATGTAAGCAAGATAAAAGTTTTAACGTATGCAATATAGAGTCATTGATATCGTAAGCAACCTTAACTTCTGGTAAACATCTTATTTTACTTGAATCAGTAAACTGAATTATATCTTATCCGAAAATCAATTTTTGATTCATTAACTAATAGCAAATGGCCATATACAACAATCAGGGATACCTAAACTACCGGGAGGGTTATTCCTAACAGTAATTATATTAAGCGTTCTAAAAAAAATAATAAAGCATTAAAAAATTTTTAAGTACTAACAAAGAATAAAAGTTTCTAGTAATATTTAAAAAAATTTCATTTAGAAGCAAAGAAATTGTGGCGTTAATTTAATTTTAACAAGCAACACAAGCTGTCTGACTTGGCTAATCAATACTCACTTATGGCCGACATTAAAGTCTAAAAATAAAAACACCAAGACTGAACGCGTGACATTCTTAGCCTTTTTAAAGGACTGTGGTACATATGTGTGCCATGATTGTGATTATAATGTAACATTTTGAGAGTCTTGTTCGTTTTGATGGGTTTACAGAAGAACTTGCAGACCTACATGCTCATATTAAATTATTTAACAAAGAAAGTACCACGCCTCTGAAAAAGTAGCAAAGATATCAACAGTTTGCGAAGTTTTAAGCAAAAAGCCGACAAGCAAGAAATGCTTTTTGGAAATACATAAATTGCTTTAAATTTACTGCGGCGTAGCTATTGTTTCGGCTTTTGCAGAAAGGTGTTTTAGTGTCATAAGAAGAATCAAAACATGGCTTAGAAGCAATATGATAGATAACAGTCTCAATAATCAAATATTCGCAAACATTCATAAGAACTCCGGGCACGTGACCAACACGGTCTCGTGACCAACACAATTCAAAACCCACTCACACCATTCTGGTGTTTCCTTGGGAAAGACACTTTACGGCATATTTTCCTGCTTGGTGGTCCTGGCAAGCAGTTCTAAATTACAGTCATATCTCTATTAAATTACAGGCGGACAGCAATATCTTGGCATCTCCGGAAGCAGGTCGGGGTAATTGCTTACCTTATGTATAGCGCCTCCGTCGCTTTCCTGAGTGTCAGGAGGATAAATATAGAGATAAAAAATAAAATAAATAAAGCAATATCAATTTACAAGCCATTGCAGATGACTTTGCAAAATCAAGCGAAACACTAACAAATTGTTTTGAGTTACAGTTACATTAATTGTGAAGCGTTTAGTAATTGACATAAACCTCAATCTAAAGAGTCATTCATGCTCATCTAATTAAGTTTTTTCTTTTGGCCAATTGCTAATAGATCTTTAAGTTTTTTATTGTTCTATCTATTTTAACCTTTGGTATTCTTGATAGCGTAAATGTTTTAGCAAGCGTTGTGTTGTGGGTAACTGAAGAATATTCACTGAATAGCATGTGAAGAACATTTTGTGATATTTCCAAGCAAAATACCTTCGATCTGTATTTATCTGCATTTGGCTGCCGTGCATGAACGTCGCAATTACCATGCTCAGTTGAGCTAAATTTATAGTTAGCTATATAGGGCGGTTGTGCCTCCCAATGATTTACATAACCGTTCCTGCACTGCACATTTTTTTTTTTTTTTTAATTTTTTTTTTATTTTGTCATTTTTTTGTGTCTTTTTTGTCTTTTTAAATAATACAATTTCGTTTGAATTAGGTAACGCGGCCGTGCTTCTTATTTTTTCTCTTTCTTACCCCCTCTCTCAACTTTCTGCATGTTTAACGTTCGTCGTTGTGTCGCGTTTCCTTTTCATGCTTTGCTTAATGTACATTGCATATACTTAAATATTGTTACTAAGCGTGAATAAAATATCATCATCATCATCATCATCAATTATTGAATGCTGTTTTTGAAACTACCTTGGGTGCTTTTGACAAAAGTTAAGTTGTGGGTAGCCTATGTTGGATAGCCTTTGGTTTAGTAACCAGTTAATAGAGTTGTATTTTTTTAATGTCTAGCCTAATTGAGAAAAACGTGTGTGAAATTGGCTATTACTGCGGCTATCGCAGTGAGTAGTCATAGCAGAGTTAACTTAAAGGCTTTTGCAAGATGCAGCACACCTTAAGATTAAGGTTTTGAACTCTAGATTTATTAAAAAGAGATAACATTGACTGAAAAATTGATCAAACCAAAATAACAGATTAGCAAATTAAAACTTTTCCTAGATACCGGTCTGTCTTGTGCAAACTGAAATTCTATCATGTCAGCCAAAATTTCAAATTGCAGCATGACTACCAAAATTTGCTTTTGTTGGCAATGTCTTTTCAACATAAAAAAGTACCCTTTTTTAAATTTTTCCCCCCCTGGTAAAAAAAACTCCGGCGCCCGTGGTCAGGGGTTTACATCCCTGGAAGCTAAACAATTTAATCGATCTTTTTTTTGACCTTACTTTGAAAAGCTTATACAACCTTAATTTACTCATTTCATTCTGGGTTAAGGCTCGATCTGAGTTTCCACTTGTAGGCTGTAAAGCTCTCCGTGTTCTTGTGCCTTTTGCAACGTCATACTTGTGTAAAGCCGGCTTTTCTGCGGTAGCAGTAATCAAGCGGAAGTATCCAATAAGATTGACATTAAACGCAACATGTGTGTTGCAATATCAAACATTGCACCGCGGCTTAATAAAATGTGCATAGAGCAACAAGCTCACTGCTCACATTAAATGTTTTTAATATTTTGCGAATAATGCTGACATTTTTGTGAATTTTGAATAATGAACATGATTTAAATACAATTTCTTGGTAAAACTTAATATTTTCAAATTTTGGCTTCATTAAGTTGCCGCGAGTATTGATAAGTTTTCGAAGGGCGCCGTGAACAAAAAAAGTTTGGGAACCGCTGGAATAAGGTTTATTTATATTTGTATTTGCTGAAGCGTTTATTTAAAGTTGTGCCCCTTCTTAATAAAAAGGTGTCAAAATCAGTTGTGTGCCAATAATCACTCACGCTACACACGCTTTTTAAAGCAATTTTAAA